>CAEFZY010007866.1:0-122224 GCA_903066815.1 Brachyrhaphis roseni | reverse complement strand
AAATGACCTCAGCAAAGTATATGGACTTTCTGACTGATCACTTTCTTTCATGGTTCAAAAAGAAGAGCCGTACCTTCTGTAGCAAAATCATCTTCATTCATGACAATGCACCATCTCATGCTGCAAGTAATACCACCGTGTCATTGGCTGCTATGGGCATAAAAGGGGAGAAACTCATGGTGTGGTCACCATCCTCCTCTGACCTCTGACCCTATTGAGAACCTTTGGCGTTTCCTCAAGCAGAAGATCTGAGGGTGGAATGTAGTTCATATCAAAACAGCAGCTCTGGGAAGATATTCTGACATCCTGCAAAGAAATTCAAGCAGAAACTTTCCACAAGCTCACAAGTTCAATGGATGCAAGAATTGTGCAGGTGATATCAAAGAAGGGGTTCTATGTTAACATGTAACTCTGTTAAGATGTTTTTGACTGAAATAGCTTTTGATTTTAGTACATGTGACCACTTAATGCTGCACATTCAAAGAATGACTGTTTGCAGTTCTTTATAATCCATAAAATGTTTAGAAAATCTGCTGTGCATAATAATTTGAAACAGTGCATTTTGAGTTTTTTATTTGTGAAAAAAGAATACTGTTCTCATGAGGAGTTCAGTAAAATTTGATTTATACTGTAATAGTTCATGACTTAAAAGTTATACTGTTCATCATTTGCATTGTTCATTTAAGAAAATCTGAGAAAATATCACTTGCATTATAATTTGGAACACAGTGTATGTCTTTACTTTCAAACAAGAATGTCTGTTGATCTTTAGTTACAAGTACTTGTAGTTACAAAGTAAAAACCAGTAGGACCTTTTTGGGTTATGTACAAAAAGTCAAAAAGATGCTTCCGCATCACTAAAGGACCAATATTTTTGTCCCTCCACTAACTGGATGCAAATACACACTGTGGTTTTACTCTTAGTTAAACTCTACTCCCCAGACAGTGACTGTCCAATCATAACTTAGCAACATTAAATTAGTATGGCAGGTCTGTCAAGCTTCACTTTCCCCCAAATGCACAATTGGTGTGCGCTGAGGCTGGGATAATGACTCTCCACAAGAGTGAGCGAATGAAATTCCATAAGAGATTGAGGTTTTTATCTAACACACAGAGTTGGTATTTTGTCAGGCTTGCAAAAGCTGATTTAAGCTGCCAGTGACATTTGTTATTCCCAGAAATTCAGGTGATTCTTTGCTTATCTTAATTTTCTTTTATGAGTATTTTGAAATAAAAGACTCTCAATTTTAGGGGAGCAATTAAAAACATTAATGAAGAAATCAATATAAAAAAAAAAATTATTCAATTGTAAAGTTAAACATATAACATGCAAATGTAAAGATTAGTATCACACAATTTCCATGTATTGCTTCAACTTAGTTAATTAAATAACACTGTGTATTCCTATGAGTCATTTTGTAAATGGTAAACAGATTAAGTTTATATTTATATATTTCTAGTCGTACTGAATCATTGCACTAGAATCACATCTTATGGGGTAGCGTTTGTAAAATTACACAGTCAAAAATTAGCAGCAATAATTTGGGTTATTTAGCTTGTCAAAAGAGGGAAAAAGTTATTTTCTCAGTTATATTTTCACCATGTTTTCCAAACATTTGTAAATTTTGTAGTTCCAAACTAAATATTTAATTTGGAAGCTAAATATTTTCTTTAAATGGTTAATGGACTGAACTTATATATCGCTTTTCCAGTCTTTTTGACCACTCAAAGCGCTTTAAATGTGCGTGCCCATTCGCACGCACATTTATACGCAGATCGGTAGGCAATATACCAACTAAAGTATATATTTAACTCTGAGCCAACTAAAAAATTACTAAATATTTAGCTGGTATGCATTTATAATGGTTTATTCTTTATTTTAATATTTAGTGTAGTACAAAAAGTGATTAGAGAAAACAGTGATAAAGATGTGAAATTAATCGATTCAAAAGCTGGAGTTTATAAAGACCCAGGTTTTTATTTTGGCAGTTCACTTCCAGTTATCAGTTATTTGACTTGTTAACTAAATATTTAGTTTGAAGATAAATGTTTAATTGGTTAAATATCTAGCTTCAAACTAAATATTTCACTATCGAACTAAAAACATTACATATTATTTAAAGATATTTGCACAAAGTCTGTGCTTTAAAATAGTGTTGGCTAAGAATACAAGTGAAAACAATGTAAAAACTATTCTTACACTGATGTGTTCAGAAAATGAGTGTTCTGTTTTGTTTTTTTTCACTCTGAGGTTAACGAGTTGTTTGACCCTGTATGAAAATGTAGGGTTTTTTATGACACAAAAGTAATCTAAGCAATTTACAATTTACAGATTTACCAGGAAAGTTGTTGCAAATGATGGACTCTGAACTATGTCATTGTCAGACTTTTTCAGACCACAAATATTTTTATCCCACAAAAATGCATCAGACTCAGCGAGCAAGCTTTCTCTATACTATCATTTGTGACAGATATGAAAAAAACATAAACTTAGTGTACAAATCCAAGTGAATGAAATCTGTGTTTCATTCAAGCTGCAAACTGGGCGTTATGCAATAAAGGATCATGGAAGCACAGACGTGTTTGTGAGCTCATACACGCTGAGGCTAACATAAGAACAGGGCTACAGAAGCCTGTGACTCACTGCCAGCCTGTCCTCCATGACAGTTAATGAGCTGTGTCTGCTTTCTCTTTCTCTCTTTCTCTGCTGCATCCCATCTTTTGTTTTATTGAAAAAGCTATAAAACAGAGTGAATCTCCCTCCGTCTGCCCTTCACTTGATGGGTATTAAATGAACTGTTGTGGCAGAAAATAAGAAGGTGGGTTTTAAGCTTCCCCTCATCTCTTGTTGTAGTTTTTTTTTTTTTTTGCATCATGCACTTCAAGAAATGTCAAAGAAAGACAAATTATGACATCACTCTACTCACCTCCCTCCTGCCACACAGTGAAAAAACCTTGATGAAGGGATTTTGAACAAAGCCAGGGTGCCAGGGACTTGAGTTAGGCCTGCTGAGCCCTTCTGAGAGAAAACACTCTGATAATGTAATACCAGGTGGTTTTATGGATAAACCCTCAGACATATCAGAGCTTGTACTCACCGGGTTTGTGCAGGCTTCATACATCAGACAGATAAAGTCAGGTGCCTCAGCAGGGGATGTTATTTACCTGAGGTCCATTTGTCTTGAAGTGTGTTTACTCCCAGCCTGTTTCTCCTTTCAGTCGGTCAAATTTGTGGGGTGGTTGAAATCTCATCAGAGGGTAAAGGGTTGATTTTCTGTCAGAAACAAAGTTTGTATAAACTGCAACCCACAGTTGATAGTGTTGTAATTTTGGATTTGTGAAAAAAGAAGTAGAAAAAAATGTACAAATATGCAATGCAAAGATGCACTTGCTCTACAAATTAAATTAGTTCACAATCAATTTCAAGCCTAATGCTTTCTGTTCTTAATGCTTGAGTCAGTTTCAAAATATCTTTTTGGTGTAATCACATTTCCTTAAAAATAACTGCAGTTTCAAAAAAATTATTTACAGATGTAATTTTGAGCCAATTCAAAAAATAAGTGCAATTCAAGTCTATAGTTCATTTTGAATTTGCTTTCTTCCTAATACATACAGAGCAGTTTAAGATAATTCAATAAACAATAGTCATTTTGTTCATATCTTCTACCTACTTACTTTAATTACATTCAGTCAGATCTGTGTTGTCTAAACATTTTGCTCAACAAGTTTCTGTTGCACAAGTTGAAACGAAATCTATGAATTTCATGTCATCTTGTTTCAATTCATCTGTGTAACTTTATCATTATACCATCTCACTATCCTGTAAGTAAGATCTGCTTTCTAATTGGATGCTGTACATATAACTCACATGAAGAACGACTGCCTCAGGCAAACTTTAATGATTTATTTCCTCTTTTAACCATACTTCTACAACCTACTCCATGCCTTAACCGCAGTTGTGTTTCTGTCTGTGCATGTGTGTGTGTGTCTGTGAATAACTCTGACATGATATTTCTCCCCCTTGGCCTCGAGCGTTCGACTGACTGTGACAGGAAGAGTAATTGGCCATCAAAATAATCCAGACCCCTTCCTTCATTCGCAGCCAGCCCCCGGCAAGTGGAATTAGACATTGCGTTGAGTCAGGGACGTTAAACACAAACTCTGTGTCCATGTTTTGCAAGTGTGTGTGTGGGTGTGTGTTCGCAAGAGGCATAGTCTGACCTTAAGTTGCATCATCATGTATCAGAGGGTGACAGTGATGCAGCCTGTTCACTCATTAAACATTAAATTTTGTCATGCAAAGCCACATTTTTACCTCACAAGGTATAAAATAAATATAAAGCACATCGATGTGAGGACAAGCTGGCAAAGTTGTATCTCTCCTTGCTATTCACAGTCAGATACATTATATCAGCTGAATAGACCGTTATACATCACTTTTGATTTAAAAGCAACTCAATGTCTCATTAATAGACTAAATAAATCTTCTTTTATGAGAATGGTGCATGGTCAGGATTTTATGCACATATAGTCTGGTTATATGCAAACAATTTAGGTTAGTAATGTTGTTTTACAGTAAAACTTTTGTGGCTTTTACAACATAGCTTTCTAAACTGTTTTTTTCTTTTCAGATCTGTGAAAGTGCCACTTAAAGCAAAGTCATTTTCCAGACATGCTGACATGTTATAGAGTAAAACCCGAAGACTTCTGAAACAATGCTACCATATCACATAAATGCAGAGGTATACTTCTCAGGACAGGAGACTGAGATGCTGCCTCGTACTAAGCACACACAGCAACACTGTGGCTCCTCTTCGACCAGATGGTAGCTGGAATTGTTTTTTGTCAGCTCCAAGAAAGCAAATCACAATTTTAAGGGAAAAATGAACAGAGCTTTAATGGCACCACATTATCAGTGTTTAAAACTACAGGAACCACTAAAGCAATCTGGAAAACTCTTTGAAACAGATGTGCACATTAGAGCTGTAGTTGCAAGCTGTAACTCTTTGTTAAATCTGGTTTCTGTGTATTCCTTCACTTTGAAAGTAACTAACTGCAACAGATTTTCCTTATTTTAGATTTTTGCATGGATGAATTTACACCTCTGCAGTCATGTTGATTGTATTTGTATCTTATTTTGTTATCTTTTCTAAAGTTAAAAGATAAGCTCGCTGTCAGTCCAGTGCCTATGGATTAGGAAGTAAAAAGAAATAGCACAGAGTAAAAGAGTAGAGAAACATTCAAGTCCCATTTAGGAAAAAGAGAAGAAAATAGGTGTTGTTAATGGTACAAATTCAACATTCTACCCATAAGAAACAAAAAAAACCTTTGTACACTTATTTCTGAACTTTAAGTATTCAAGAACCCAGCAGTCTGTACCATGTTTGTCTTGTTGTTTGCTGATGAAAAGCCTGGAATCAAACACATTTGGTAAGAGACGTGGAATCGTTTATAACCCTGATGGTTCAAAACCGAAATCTGCTTCTCTATATTGTGTTCACTCATAACAACAGCAAAGTTTGTGCAGTGGACATCAGTATTCTCAGCGATTAACCACCACAATCACCCAAGAATAGCTAAAAGAGATTTTATCCATCTCTAGCACTTATAATTCCCTATTTTAAAAGTTCAAACACCAAATACATCTAACAATGCATTTAATATGCAGCTTGGTAGCGACGATGGTACGAGTTTGTCCCGCAGTCTGCGGTCTGCTGGTTCAATGGAACTTTTTTGCTTCCAAAATATTGCAAAAGTACAAACTTCACCCAAGCCAAAGTCCCTGATAAGAATTATGTTTAAATTTATGGCATGGTGAGAAAAGGTGCTGCTTCTAGAAATAAAATCAGACATAAGCGGTCATGTAGAGTCATAGAACTCTACATGAGATTCATCCCAACTGTCTTCAGCTTGTAATAAAACAACAGCACTCCTCGTTTGTTCCTATTGTCACAAACTGATACCTTTATGTTTTATCTTGACCTGCTGAAACAGAATTGGTAAAAAGCTATTTTAATATTCAAATTGTAATATTAAAGATATTGTTCAACATGAAACAGTTTCATGTTTTATGTTGAACTGCTGGTGTTCAGTATTCTGTTAAAGTTTTCTTAGGGAAATGTGAACAACCAAACCTCTGCTAAGAAAATGAATATATGAAATCTGCCATATGAAAAGCTGTTGTTAATTCCGTTTATCTTTGAAATGGTGAGTGATCAGTTTTGCTGTTTTAAGCTTGGTATTAAAACTGAACAGTAATATTTCTTTTGAGTCAACCTCCATGTTCCTCTCTGCAGCTCTGGTCCACCAGGTAATCCTGTTTGTGTTTGTTCCACTTGGAAATCCAATGATTCAGTGAAGTGTGTTGATTATCTGCTTACTGTTTCTGTAACTCGCTCATCTGTAAACTACCTTCAGAGTCTCATTTGATCCCTGAGAGAAGAAAGTACCTGAACTATTTTTGAACCGACACTATTTTTGAACAATTGTAGTTTCACATTTTGTTTGGAATTTATTTTGTCACTATTAGTTTCCCTATTTGTTCTGAGGTGTTTACAAGTCACCCAACTCTCAGCAGGCAACTGTTTTGATGTTGTCAGGGTTTGTTTGGAGGTTTTGACTTGTTCATTCAGCCTTTATTTGAGTCTGTTCTTATAATGTCAGACAGCTACTTTAGCTTTGTTTACTTCCTGCAGTCTGTTGTCAACTGAACTCCGCTTTTATCGTTGATGCTGTCTCCGTTTATGATCACACATGAACGTTTCTCTTAAAGAGACATCTTCACACCTCAACACCAGAAGCCAAACATGCACTGAAGAAAATGAAATCTGTTGTGCCTAAAAAAATAAACCAAATGAAACGAATTAATAAAATACACATGTACACTTAGAGGCCTTTTTATTAGGTATACCTGGCTACTGTCTACCTCTTTTTGCATTTAAGCAAGGTGTCAGAAATGTTCCTCTGAGATTTTTGCTCTGTGTTGCTTGTATGCTTTCAGTACTGCAGCAAAAGAGGTTATTTCTGCAAATAATCTAGTAGGATAACAAATGTATGAGTTTTTTTAAAGTACAGGATATATTGCAATCAACTTTTCTAATCAGTTGAAACTGATTAACTGAATCATGTTTATCTGTTTGAAGACATACACAGCAAAATGTTAAGTATTCTTGCTTTATGATCTTGAAGAAATGTCTAACTTCAATCTTCACTTACTTCTAACCTCTTGTTTAGTTTTTGGTAAAACATTTTTGAGGCACTGTGCTTCACTTTAAAACAAACAATTGTTTCATGACTGAGTCATTATTTACTTTTCCTTTCATTTTTCAGATTTCAGTCAGAACAATACACTTAAGTTTCAAAACCATTTCCAAAATTGTTACAAATCAACTCAGGACATTTAGTACATTAAAATGCAGGAGAAGAATGAACAGTGGCCCTGTGCTGATCTGAACCTCCTGGTTTTCTTATGATCATCAGTATAAATGATACCTAATAAAGACCAAAGTAAAGCCATCTTAATGGCTTGTTCAATGATTATTCTCCAAATGAACATTTGTGTAGATAAAAACAATCAACCAATACATATAAACCTGCATTTAGTCTCACTTCTTATTTTCTTTTTCACTCTGTGTCATTTCTGCAGGTCCCCCTGTCAACGTAACCTGCAACATTTTTATCAACAGTTTTGGCTCCATTGCTGAAACAACAATGGTAAGCTTATTTATTATCACTTCCACTTAGCAACACAGCCTTAAAGCAAAGATTTTCAAACTTGTCACTGGTGTTTGTGTGTGGATTTGGATGCTTAGGCCCATAATGGAGACAGTCACATCTCACCAGAGCCTCATCTCGGCTCTGGTAATTTTCACTTGAAAAATGAAGTTAATTAAAATGAAGGCTGTGTTGATATTCAGTGCATCCGAAGTTGCATTTTTACAACATTTTGAAAAATTAAAAGCCTTCTGACCTCTCAGTGTTTGGATGTTTCCCCGCCTCACTGGGCCCACATTTCATTTCATTTGAACGAGCGCATCACCGCCGCCACCATTAGCATAACAACGCAGCGACTGCAGAGCTGGCGTGTCTTTTTACAAGCAATGAAGGGAAAATTTACACCAGTTCATTACACAGGAAATCCATTAGTATAAATATAACAGAAGCATCAACGTTCACTGAGCAACAAGGCTCAGAGCAGATATGCTGTGTGTGTTGGTTTGCAAAAACAAGCCACTGTCACCCGCCTGAACCCTGAGAAATTTCTACATTTTTCCAATGAAAGCAGTAAATCTTTCAGCAGAATAAACCCTCTGCAGGGATTCTGAGGTCGTGACAACTCCTTCATACACATACATTTTTGGGTTCTAGCTCTGTCAGGTTGGATTAACAATGTGCAAATGCACCGAAATATTCAAAGAATCTCTTATAAATTCTATTCAATTTAATTTAGCTTATGCACATAGTGCCAAATTGCAACAGATGTCATCTTGAGGCTCTATGCAGACAAGACATATTCCTATGCAGGTATGTTTAATGTAATTGTGTAAATATTGAGTTAGGTTTTTAACAGTCTGCATTCAAATAGTCACATATTCATAAAACATGACTCCTGTTGACAGTTGGTTTGACAATAAGATTAGGAATTACACAGACTTTTGTCATTTTCTCTCCTGCCATCAACAAAGTCCTCATGCCTTTTGCTGATCTTAGTCAAAAAGATGGATATTAGGCAGGTACAATAAAGATTAAAAAGTAAGTTAAATACGTGTCTAGAAATATTGTTGTAAAGCAGAGTTTTAATGCATATCACATGGAATAGTATGTATATATACTATTATATATTGCATTCGAGTAGTCCCTTGATATTGCTAGAAAATCTGGAGCAACAGAGATGAAGAGTTGCACAAATGAAAGGACAAGCAACAGCAGAACAGAATTTATGTGAAAAAATGCTTTTGATACAGAGACCAGCAGCACTTTTACCACATGTTCTTTTAAGTATATGTTCAGATCTTGTCTCAGATTGAAAGTTAGCAGCCATCTTTAAGAAATGAGGTTAAAAATCTACAAAAGCCTTTAACATGCTGAAATTATTTAAAGTCATAATTGTACATCACAAGCAACAATTGTAATCTGAATCTACTATTCAGATTACAGCAAGATCTGAGTGATAATATCTGATATCTGTCCATCTAAAAGTAATTTGCTGTTGTTCTGACTGGCTATCAACCACTGAACCACAGGCATGCAGCCTCTTTCTTTCCCTTATCACCTGTTCAAGCAGCACTTTTTGCAACTTGAATTGCTTAAATATGCATCCTTGAATTTCTGCATTTTAAGAAATTTTAAATATATCAGCGCCCTAAACACACACAAAAGCTAAAAAGAGACAAGAAGGGTTTTTGGAAGCATTGATTTGTTCATGGAAGATATGACACATGTAGCTCATTAGTGTCGGCTAATAGTTAAGCAAATTAAAACATTCAAAGCAAACTGAAGACTGGCTTTTAAAATTATTACATATCAGCTTTGATCATCTTTCTAAATTCCCACGCTAAACCTGAGTTTGGCCTGAAGCTGAAGGCCAGTTTAAGTATAAACTGCCATGTAAAAACGGTCCTCTTAACATTGGTCCTCTCAGAGATAAAGGACACACACACGGCGGTGATGCCGGTGAAGAACAGTGAGCGATGGGTTCAGTAGAATGGCGCAGTGCTTGTTGAAGTACCGACGCAACACGGCTTCATTTCTGCTTCTTCACTCTGTCTCATTCTTCTTCATCCTCCTCTTCTGCTTCTCTGCTTTCTTCTCCCCATTCAAACATCATGTGTGTTACGTCTCTTTATGTGGAGAACATCAAACATCCCTGTGTGTTTAATTTACCAAAAGAAAAAGAAAACTTGGACATAGTAAAACAAACAAATGTGGAAATACTGCAAAATGATGAAGTAAAATTGAATGCAAAGCTCATTTTAAACCAATAATTGTTTGAATTCATCAAAAATTTGATTTTTAGGGCTAATTTTCTGTGGCATTAAAAATAAGACATGTTTGAAGTCCAAACTTTAAAATATATTTAGCATAACCATAATGTTAAAGCTATTACTGAGCAAATATTTTAAAATGCAGTCTACCTTCTAAAAGCTTTACACTATATTTTATTAAAAATCAGCCTTATATTACTTGCAAATATTAAATTTTAACATGAAATAAGACTTAAAACTGTTCCAAGCAAGTATATGGAAATAAATATGTTTTTATTTGTTACTTATATCTATATTTTCTTATTTAAATCTTTACAGATTTTTATTTGCTATTATTAATTGATAAAAAATAAAACAAAAACAATCTGTATTCAAACAATCATAAAACTTTAAGCCCAAAATTGAGCTATATTATGTTTTCTTCTCTTGTGTGTCTGCAAAAACAAGAACATTTTATGTTTGTTTAGAGACTATAAAAATATCTTAACATGAAAGAACACCTAAAGCTGCAAATAATCTACAAACTCTAAATCATACAGTTAAATTAATTAAACCATGAACTTGGATAATGGTTGCTTTGTTGCCAAAAACATTAAAACCAAACTGATGATTTCATCAAGAGATTATTACCTTCAGGTCAGTCTAGGTTAACTGTGTCAGTGTTTACTGAATGATCAGGCTTCTCATTTATTAAAATCCCATAATGATCCAGAGAAAAGTTTGCTCTCCGGATCCCTCTGTAAATTTACTTGACATCCCGCTGTGCTGCCGGCAAACTGAGTCTCCATCTGAGGCCAAACAGAAAAAAAGGCATATTTCTGCCTCGCTGTCGTAGCTGAGCAGATGTGCTACCATAATGTGCGAAGCCCCATATCCTCCTCTTCCTACCTGAGCAGACTCCAGGAAGCCGGCAGGATGTTATGACAGGCGTGGAATTAGAATATGGCTGCAGATTTTTCTGCAGTTGTTGTTGTTGTCAAAGGAAGCACACGGAAAAGAAGAAGAGGAGGATTGTAAGTCCTTCATGCGTGGTTTACTGCCTGAGTTTAATGTATGCTGAAATGAGTTTGGTATTGTGTAAGTACAGCAATTCCTCTGCTAATGGCTCCGCAGCAGCATTCCAATGGGGGATAATTTTACTATGTATTTTAACAATCCAATGGCCTTATGTCACATCCTTAGATGGACGGGTTTAATACAAATCTGCCTCAGTGTCAATAGCATTTTTAATAACCCGATTACTCAAATGAGTCATCAGCTCTGTCTAAAGCCAAACTCCAGCATGAAATCAGCCATTTTTCACTAATATTACTTTCCTCTCATTAGAATGCCAAATTACTTTTTGCTCATTTGAATTTTGGAGGCTCCATTCGTTTCCTGACTTCTAGCCAACGTGTTTACTGTTCATCCATCTGCAGCCATGACAGGCCTCTGATCTATGAGGCTCTATACAGAGCCGAACATTTGCAATGTATTGACCAGCGGGTGAGAATAGAGATTTCATTGTATGGAAAAGTACAGCAGCATACTATTCCAGCATAGACTTGATACAGTTATGTTCTGAAAAATCCTGCAGGTCGGATTTGCAAATTTAGTCACTTAGTCACTGATGCTGCTAAAGCTGCTCTATCAAGCTGAAAAGTTACTAGTTCTGTGCATTTTAAGTGTACTAATATATTTGCACTAGAAACTTGGCAAAAAAAACGTAGCAAGATTCTGTGATTTATCCGATTTATCCATATCCAGTATTGCTTCCCTTCTTTTTGTTGATCAAACACATATAGTGACATTCCAATAAAACATACAAAATTTTGTGGTTGTAACATAACAATATGTGAAAAAGTTCAAGACCTTCTGTATAAATTCTGCAGCAAGGTTCTGTGTTTTTCTAGTTTCTTTGAAGACTAAGAATATTTTTTGTTGTTGTTTTGAGTGACTCTATTGCTGCCATTTCTACTTAACTATTTTTTCCTGAGCTGAAATCAAACTGCAGGCATCTTACTGACTGATGACGCTGAAATAAGCCCACAGCTCTCCTTCGTTCTTCCCTCCATCAGCACACACTCCTCATCTCTGCAGCGTCTTAGGTTATTTGTCACTTTCTCAAGCAGAAAAAAAGGCGACTCATTCAGAAAAGGTCGAGCTCATTTGTTTCATGTGAGATATTTGGTGTAATAAACAGTGATAAACAGAGAAGGAGCCTGGCCGAGGCTGTTGCGGCTCACACATGTTCAGCTCAGCGGCTGATTGCTTCTTGAAATGCCACCTGCTGGGGCTGCTGGCGTGGCCGTACCTAGTCGCTGCGATGGCTTTTTTCTGCTACGCCACACAGCTTAATGACAGCCCAAGCAGCCAGGCTCCATATTCCGAGAATAATTGACAATTAGAGAGATCGAGGGGCAAACTGAATGCCAATTCCACACAGACGAGACCTGGACTCTTATTCTGGAACAGAGAATGAAGAATGGAGGGTTATACAATAAAGCACTGAGGGAACCACAGTTAATATGCTATAGCTGGATCGACTGGCCTGCACACATACAAAACAAAGAGACAAAGAAAGGAAATACAATGCAAACTAAACACCTTTACCGTATGTCTTCTGAGGCAGCCGCCAAAGTGATCTCATAAAGGATAAAGAGGTGCTTTACTGCAGACATTATAAACGTCCAATCCTATTCCAGCTCTGGTTCTAAGCCTCCAAACAAATCTTTAATCGAATGTTGGAGTAATAAAAAATAACATGAAGTAACAGCTGGTGCATTGATCAAAGGCCTGATGCAGTTAACGTTTCTGCATGCAGGAAAATGTAAAGATCGATCCATTCAGAGGGGAAAGTCAAACATTTCTCTCCCTCCACCAGAGATCCTCTGGGTGATCCAGAGGCATTTCCAGAACAGAGCCGCTTGTTTGTCCTGGGATTCTCCAGAATAAACGTCTCTGTCACTTCACAGTCTGGAGCTCTAAATAGTTTAATATCATTTAGATCCTTGTAATCGAGGGAACTGGAAAAAATGTATCTGAATTTGCAAAAATCTAACCATGACAAAGAGGCTACAGGACACATGTACTCTTTTGATGCATTGTGGTCATTACATAGTGGACAATCCTATATTATTTGACTCCACTGGGCCACTCGGCATACTGCCACCTAAAGGATGGGGGGTGCAAGTTAAACTGAAAATTCTGAGATGATCATTCAAGATGATCTTGACAGCCTTTTTATAGTTTGATGTCCTCAACAAATATCATGTTTTACTGACACTGTGTCATAAAACATCAGTTAAAAACAAAGAAAAACTCTGTTAAAATGTTGAAGCGTTGCTTTAATGTTGGGGATAAAGTAACATTAAAATGTATTAAAATTAAACATTAAAATTATTAAAATTATTAATTTCAATAATTATTTTAAAATTATTAAAATGTCATGCAACCTCAACAGTATGCTATTTTTCTTGAACATACTTCAATAATGGCAAATGTTTCTGATGTAAAATATATTTATTAGACAAATTTTCAAGCTTTTCTGTTAAAAACATTTTTGCAGTTTCTTTATATTTACAGATCTGAAGTGCAGCAAATGTTATAGGATACTGGCATCTAGTTGTAAAATTAGGTACACATAACTTGTGTAAAAACTTTATTGTTTCCTCATTGTGATATTTTAAACTGATCTTCATCAATTTTTAAGTTCTTTCAGATGTTTTTTTGGACTCTGGCTGCTTTCTGCTAATTTTCAGTTCAGTGCCTTTATAATCTACTGACCAAGAGCCCTTTGTAAGATTACAGGAAGTTCAGACTGCTTGGAACAAAAGTGTACAAAGATTTTGCATGACAAAAAAAAAAAAATGTGTGCATGCTGAAATAGCCGAAGGTGCTTTCATCCATAAATCCTAACTTTTAAAGTCGACTCCTTCAGTAACACAAACATGCATCATCTTGTCTGAAACTTTGCTTGACATATATCGCCCTACCATAGAAGAAACCAGCCTCTTTTTCTGATTCATCTAACCCTCGATGCGTTGTCACAGTCTATCTCCCTGTCTGTGTTTGGAAAACTAAAGAAGCAGCAGCTCTGTGACCTTCAACTGCCAGGACTCACATCCATCTGCTTGTCTGCTGTGTATGCCTCTATTTCTGTCAGCCACCTTATTTTTGGTTCAGCCTCCCGTAACTGCTTTCTAACCAAAGCAGAGATGCACAACTTCTGCAGTATTTCTTTTGTTGTTTCGTCAATTAAGATCAAGAAGGAAGCAGAAGGGAAAGAAGCTTATAAAATGGCCGTGTGATGATGTATTTTATTGGGAAACTATTCCTGTTGCAGCCCAAAGTGATACACCCCCGTCATCAGTGAAATATCAAACATATATGGATGAACACCCATGAGTGCCTTCTCATCCAGGCGTGAAATCCTTCCCATCACTCTGTCGGTCCAACGTTTGGTTTCTGTCGATGCCGTATTCCATGTGGAGCTGTGGCATCTTGAGTCAGCAGTGCAATGACCTATGAGAAGCTGTTTTTCCCCTCCTTTTCCCTCGTCGTCTCCTGTTCTGGTTTTATAGAGAACATTTCCCTGTGGACGCATTTACAACCTTCTTTTCAAGGGTGTATGCTTTGTAACTTTTGTGGCTTTGGCATAATTAAAATTTTCTGCCAAATAAATTTCTTCTGAGAATGTTGCTCTTGTAGCAGAGGGGAGGATATCATGTTGTGTTATTTATGCCCATTTTGTCTTTCTTTCATCTGATATCTTTCTTTCATCCTTACAAATATTGTTTTCTAGATCCTTCTTTTTTAAATGCAGCAACTTCACAAATATCACAAGAGAAATCACCACATACTTCCAAAAATATTTCCAACCTCTGAAAAAAAAAAAAAAAAGTTACTATACGAAGTTTTGCCAAGAAATAGTTTATGCAAATAATGAATAAAATTAAATTTTATGTAAACTGAAAAACAACATTTGACAGAATAGCTGTTTTTCCAGTTTAAGAAAAACAGCACAAACCAGAGCTCAGATTAAACTCAAGGTGGAAGGATCAACATTTTAGGATTAGAACCATTATCAGAGCAAAGGGAATAATGTTGTAGCCCTACAGCAAGAACGTACTGCCTTCAAATCTAATTTGCACATTCTTCACGTTTTGCTGCCAGTTTTGTCAGGGTACTCCAGTCCTTGAAGATCCCCAAACATGAGCAGTTACTTTAAATTGTCCTTGGGTGTGGATGTCACATTGGCTTTTCATAAATTACAGCTTTTCTTACCCATAAACCAGTTTTTTCTCCCTCTCTTTAACCAATTGATGTCCATCATCTTTTTCTTCTGCTTGCAGGACTACAGAGTGAACATTTTCCTGAGGCAGCAGTGGAACGACCCCAGGCTGGCTTACAGCGAGTATCCCGATGACTCGCTGGATCTCGACCCCTCCATGTTGGACTCCATCTGGAAACCTGACTTGTTCTTTGCCAATGAGAAGGGGGCCAACTTTCACGAGGTCACTACAGACAACAAGCTCCTACGCATCTCTAAAAATGGCAACGTGCTCTACAGCATACGGTCAGTGGAGGACGTACCTGGTGCTTCAGACGTTAAATCCCGTCCTTGTATTTATGTCTTGGTTTTTTTATTAGGATTCTAACCCTGCAGAGCGAGCGAAGGCCATGCAAGGCATGACTGTTCGCCTGCTCCCAGCTATTTTAATTGTAAACATTTTGCACAGTTTGCTATTATTGTTATCCGCTACGACATGCTGGGTGGAAGAACCAGGAGCCGCTGGAAAAAATAAAACAAAGCTGGTCTGGTAGGAAAACCGAACCATTACTGAGGTATAAAAATGCATACCCCCCTATACCTAGGAGGCGCTATTGTGAAAGACAATGTGGTTTTGCGAATAACTCCTAGACCATAAGGTTGTCGGTCAAAAACTTTACATCAGCTTAATCGCTGTATAATTCTGGATCACATGACTTAGGCCACACTCTGAATACTTTGGTATGTCATGTCAAAAACACTACCTACTTTAGATTATTCCTCATACATTATAAACTGGATTAGTGTGAAACTTGGTACATTGCACCTGTTACAACACAGTATAGAAAAAAATTAAATTTTTTGATAATTAAGCAAATAATGGAACAGCAAACATCTTAACACTGATTACCACAAAAGTTAATTTTGGCAATGATGTCATGTTTCCCTTAACGACAGCAAACATGACATTTAAAGAAGGTGCTTTTCATTCTTAACAGTTTTACAAATTCTTAACGAAATGGTTCTTGAACAGCGAAGACATAATAAAGTTTTAACATAAAATAGCAATATTGTACCTTATGTAAATTTTAGCATTGTATTAACATATTAATAAGCTTTAATCTGATAGAAAAATGTTTCCCTCTTAAAAATGTTTCATTTCAGCATTTAGAGCAGAATGATAAAGTCTCTG
The DNA here is from genome assembly GCA_903066815.1 of Brachyrhaphis roseni. NCBI lineage: Eukaryota > Metazoa > Chordata > Actinopteri > Cyprinodontiformes > Poeciliidae > Brachyrhaphis > Brachyrhaphis roseni. Next base: position 105,798 of record CAEFZY010007866.1, on the reverse strand, counting down.
CCACATTTCAATTGATTTGACCAAGACTGAAAAACTCCAAGCGTAACCAATAAAACTGAAGTTATAACTTGAACAGATATCTGTATATTTTCTGACAAAACAAGCTAATAAATCCAGAAGCCCTCTGCTACAGTGCATTGCACTTTGCCCTGTCCAAAACGGCGTACAAAGCTAGCAGCCCAATTCCATTCTTTGCATTTTTGGTTTCATATTCCTCCACGGCCTTGATTCTTCCATAATGCTTATCGCATTGTGAAACTGTTTTGTGCTGGGCCGAGGACATTTTCAGTCTGTAATTATCTACAGAACTCATAAATGAAATTATATCAGGTCATAAAAGGCATCAAGCTGCACTCTGGGACTTATGCGTTTCTCTGCGGCAATATCTAATAGACTGCTGATGCTGAAATATTTCTCCATCATATTTTCAAGGTTATCTTGGTCTTATTTTTGTTTATTCTTTCGCTCTTATTCATTATTTCAGAATCTCCGACAGTCAAACTGTAGCATGTATCTCGCAGCTTAAACTACTCAAAATCAGGAGGCTGTTTTATGTAAACCAGAAATTTTTTTTATTATTTTGGCATTTGTCACACACAGCGACCAGAAAAACATCATAAAACACCTGACGGTGTTTTTAATTTGAATTGGAAGCTTAGATTATAAAAATCTGCAGTTGTGAAAATAACTATAAAGTGCATTGCCATGCATTTAAGTATGCAACACACCACAAGAACATCTTATGTTAGTGTTAATCATATATTCTATTTATTCCAGTTTTCTTTTTCATTTTGTTTTAAATTGGGCAAAGTAAAACTAAAGTGAAAAATGTTAAATATGATGTTTGAAAGTTGCAGATTTTGATCAATTTATCCAAGGATATCCAGATTTTGTAGTACAATTTTGATTTTATGTGAAATTATGTGTAAATATTTTAATGGGTTGAAGAAAACTACTGAGCATATGAGTTAATGTGTGTTATAGTAAAAATGAAGAAATTGGGAAACGACTTAAAGTTGGTTCTATTGGGAGATAAACTCAGCTTTCCATTATTTCCAGCATTTGTTTAATTTTCCTGGTGGCAATTAAAGTCTTTGTTTGTAAACATCTTAAAATTGATTAATGTTATGTGACTTTTTTAAAGTCCTGAAAGAGAAGGTTATATTTTGGTTTATAGAAGCCATTTAGATGTTCAATAGTAATTCATTCACATTTGTTTAGTTGGACTTTCTCAACTTTATAATTTTACCATATTAAAAAATTTTCAGTATTAGACCATTACTGTTTTTTTCCTGTGATTTTTTTGGCTCCTAATGTTCAGTTTTCCACTTTTCTTGTCAAAATCCATTTTATTCCCATGTCTGCTTGTTTTTTACTGTGTTCTATTTGGATTGTAATTTTTTAATTTAAATCCAGCAAATTTATCAGAAAGTTTAGAGTACCTCTAAAAAAATACTTCATACTTCTAAAAAAATATATGATCAGATCTGTTGTTGTACTAGGAGGTTAAATTGGTTAAGTTTGATTGGAAACTTCTGTTTTTTCTTTTTTTTTTTAAATGAACAAGGAGCATTGAGGGAAACAAGAAATCTAATTCTTTTGTGATAATTTAATCGATAGTGATTGAAAAAAGATTTAATCCCCTGGGAGAGATGGTTTTACTGGAACTTTTTTTCTTATTTGGTTTCTTCCTCTCTCCTCGTTTTCCGTGTGGCTTCCTGTCTAAGCCTCTAAGAGTTACAACCTCCTTCAGCCAACAAACCTTTCAGCCCGTCGGTGTTTCCTCCTACTTGCTTTTACTGCAGTTGCTTGGGGCAGATGAAAAAGCGCAGCAGCAGCCGTGGTAATCTACTCAGTCCTGTTAGTATTCCAGCGGTGCCTCTGATCTGTTATCAACCTCGGCTTTCACCTTCGTGTCCAGCAGGAGCAACAGGAAGATTGGTCCTTTATAAATATCGTCTGAGCTCAGAGACATCTCGCGCTCCTCCTCGCCACCTCTCATTTTTTAACTTGACATGGTCAGAATGAGCCTCTCTGTTGATCAGCTTCATCTCAGAGGTGACGAAGCAGCTAGGGATATTAAACCATCCCTGGGGATGCAGGAGAACGGGGCTGATGTGAATGTTGTTTACTCTGTTTTTGATGTTTATCGCTCCACAGAAGTCAGCGTTGATGCCGCTTTTTGTGTTGAGATGAAAGTGAACCCTCTGAGATTGGATGACCAGGTTTAGATGCAGCCGCTGAGCTGATATGTTGTTCACTTTGTACAAGTCGAGCGCTGTATCAAAAGCACAAATTTATGATTGTTCAGGTGTGTGACTTCTGAGATCAAATGGATCGTCTATTTTGGACTAAAATGGCCCCGAGTTTACCCAATATTTTCTCAAAAAGCAGACAGTAATGCAGGAAAGAAAGCACAACCTCCTCTATCAGACCTTCTTTGGTTATTCCATTCCAGATATTTACATCCTTACACGCGGCAAACCAAACTGTGGTGTGCCGTGGAAATAAAGTAGCATAAATGTGCATTTTTCCTGACTGTTTGCCAGCTGTTGGCCTTCGGCTTAACTTGTGCAAAAATGTAATTTTTTTCCCCATGATATACTGACCTCTTCCAGAAAAAGCAGGGAGTTATTTTCCACAGTAAAAACAGTAACCAACTTCTGCATAAGAACATGAATAAATCCATCTCAATACGTTTATTTTCCAACAGCGTTGATGGTAACACTGAGAGGACCCACACAATCAGAGATCCATCGCCTTACCAGCAGTTGCAGACTAAAACAAGGACACATATTCCGTTGACATTAGGCATTTATATGTTGTAATAAGCAGATAGGAAACCACTAAGGTGAACGTCTTTTGGCAAAAGTGGGACATCTGCGCTGACTACATCATGTGAGCAAAGCATACTCAGCATCCTGTCAAGGATTTGTAAGGATGTGCAGACGCGGCAGAGTTTATCTGGTACATCAGCCGGACGGGATGGGAATGTTGTTGCAGCGGTTGTCTGGTCAGAGAGAAACAGAAGGACTAGAAAACGGGGCGTCAGCTCAGCTTCTCCTAGTTGTCATGATGGCTAAGTCTCTGCGGACACAAAAGTGGACCTGGAGTGTTTCTTTTCTCAGCTAAATTTTCTTTTATGTAGAACAAAGTTCAAATTTGGGTTTGAAATGGATCAAAATTTGTTATTTCATATTCTTTGGGTATAATTAAATAATAAAGAACCTTTGTTTCCAAGACAGACTCTTTCCCCAATTATCAAGTACAATCTGATGTCCTTCTGTTAACTCACAAAAAATAAAGTGATTTTAACATACATTTTAAATACCTATATTATTATTTTTTTTGGTTTTACTTACTTGTTACAGATTATCTTTTTTAATCTTTTCCAGTTCCTTCTTTTCACATTTTTGACCACAAGACAGAATTAATTCAATTTAAAAAAACTTTACTTTGTGGAACCTAAAAAGGGTTACAACTTCCTATTGTAATGTTTCAGCTTAAAGATTTTCCCAAGTTACTTTATGAATCCTAAAAATTACATTAGGAAACAACCAGGTTGGTTTTGAAAACTTTAGAAATGACAAGTTACTTTCGGAGATTTTTCCACATCTTACATGTTTTTTTTTTTCTGGGCTTCCTTTAAAGATTTAGTTTATTGCTATACAAGTAAGTTCTGTAAAAGTAACCTGAAAAACTAACAGGATTTTTAGTCATGAAACTACATAAACCCAATATTTCACATCAGTGCAGGCCAGCATTAGATTGTATGTTGCAACAAATATCCATAAGTCTATTTTTGTTGTTGTTTTCACAGCTGGACAAAATCTCTTTTAATGAATGTAATTAAATTATTTACATACTTATGTATGTGCTGTATTATGTATACCCACCAGTAATTATAATGTTAATCTTTCCACATTATTTCATTTCTATTAATCCCTCAAAATGTTTTTTAAACTAAGCTCTGTGTAATTGCTCCTAAAATATCTGCAAAAAAAGAAACAATGACTTTTTATCTTAAATTATTGTGCTGGTATTTTTCTGAAAGGATGAGGAAAACAGCTAATTCTTCAGATAATTTCTCTCACTTAAGCTGTATGTGGTTGTTTCTGTGTGCAGAATAACTCTGGTCCTTGCCTGTCCGATGGATCTGAAGAACTTCCCCATGGACGTCCAGACCTGCATCATGCAGCTAGAGAGCTGTGAGTATTCACACCCAGTGAAGCAAACGGATCAGTCAATCAATCACTGCGATGACAGGTTGAGAGAAGTGGTGAAGATTTCTCTGCAGCCCTTCCCTTCTCCAAACAGGCTGAGAGAAATCAGAGAAAGTACAAAGAGAGGCTGTCAGTATATCTCTGAGAGCTCAGTGAATGTACACTAATCAGTCACAACATGCAATAGGAGTCTGCAGCCAAAACCTCCCCCAGAGCCCTTTTCTCTCTGGGACACATCTAAAATACATTTCCTGAAAGGTAGTCAAAAGGCTGCATAGTAGGAATGATCCAATTTGAGCAGAATTTAAACCAACTGAAGACCAATGCTCAACCTTGGTAGAGAAATATTAGTTTGTGATGTGGAACCCTGTCGCTCTTACAGGGGACCTATTAAGCAAAATTTACATTTTGCATGTATTTGTACATCCATTTGGGTCTCAGCTACTTCTAAAAACAGTCAAACCATTTAAAAAAAAAATACCAAGCAATCTTTTTGGTGTCTGGAAAATGAGGCGTTTTAAAAAACACCCGGTTGTAAAGACAAAATGAACGTACACTGACAACTCAAGCAAAGCTCTAGGACATTTGGTCAGCTGCTGGAAAAGACAAGTATTTGCTTATTAACTTACCATTTAGCAACCACTTGTTACATTCTTGTTGTTTGTGCAGAAGGCTCAATTTCTGCTTTTGAAAAATGTACAGTTGTATAATTGAAAAGGTTGCAACGATTTTCACATGTGAGTGTAAACAGTGAGTTGGGGGAGCGTGGCCAGCAGCAGCTTATTTGAACTGAAAGTGACAAGAGGCTCTAAAACAGCTCAATCTGAAAAGAGCTCAAAATAAGCAGAACTGAGCAGACTAACATCTCATTATCTAGAATGATTTCATGCAAAAAATGTAATCGATATAGTCCTATCCTAACCTGTTCAAGGAAAGATAATATGTCACCTTTAAACTCTCCTTCTTCAGACTGAGTTGGACACTTGGTAAAAAGGTGTGAAGTGTCCTGTTGGTAGGAAAGAAAACATGATTTCATTGTTTCTATTGATTATGACTACAGGAGGTAAGCCTCTCTGTGGCTCAGCAAGGTGCAGAAACAACATCATCCTCCTTTTTCTAAAATAAAATACCAAATGGTGCAGACATTCTGACCCACTGCTCTCTTCTCCAGTCGGGTACACTATGAATGACCTGATCTTCGAGTGGGACGAGAAGGGAGCCGTGCAGGTGGCCGACGGTCTGACGTTACCTCAGTTTATACTCAAAGAGGAGAAAGATCTGCGCTACTGCACCAAACACTACAACACAGGTGAGTGGGGCACAAAACTACTGATGGTTCTGTCTAAATATCTCCATCCTCCTCTTTTCCTTTATGAAATACACAAATGTGTTGGAATTGATATGTTTATTTATTTATTTATTTTATCTCAGTTTGGGGAAATTAATGGAAAAAAGTGTAAAATAAATTACAAAATAAAAATGTAATGATGATTTGGTTTAAAAAAAGAATAAGCAAAGAGAAAGAAAAAATGAAAAGACCAAAATTTTAAATTTTCTCAACAAAAAAGTGCAGTGAAATTCTGCAACAGAGATAAATAAAATGAATATGGAGTCGGTGATGGTGGCAGACTGGGGGCTGGGGCCACGCTCTGTTTCTCTCTCCATGAGATGTGGCTGAAAACCATCTGTCCTGTCCAGCCCACGACTCCGACACGCCGGACAAAATCCATCAGATTCACAGATAAATTTGTTTTAAAGCTGGCAGCTGAACAAAGACAAAACAGAGAGCTCATTGTTTCACTTCCTGTTACACTGAACTGTTTAATTGAATGCATTTTCAATATCCTGAAAAAACAAGAAATGTACACACAACAGAAAATATACAAATAAATCTAAAAATGTACTTTTGAATGTTGTGGTTTTGTGATTCAGTTCTAAAAGTGAAACAAATTTATTATGCAATACAAATATTCTATTCAAATATTCCTGTTAATTTTGATGGTAACAACCTACATACCATGAAAACAAAACTGAAGATCAATAAAAAGGAAAACAGTTATTTTATAGTCATGTTATATTATGTTACACATTGATGGAGGAGCTTCATACTTGTCTCAGTGACACCCTCTAGCCCTTGTTTGAAAGAAGCTCTCTTGAAAAGTGAGTGAAAGGAAAAAGTCTGAGACTTGAGAGCATAATGAAGCAATGCCCATTGAAGAATTTATGTGAGACTCACAAGGTGTTGACTGCAGCTGCAGTCAGAGCTTTTGAATTTTCTGTTTTCATTAGCTTTGAGACATAATCATCAAAGTTAACAGACATAAATGTTTGAGTTATACAACTTTCTGTGTAAGAAATTTATGTGGATTATTTGTTGGGCTGCACCTGCATGTAGTTGTTTTAATGTCTCCTTCACAACATTAAGTTTACAAATGTTTCTGTAATTCTGGCATTCTTGATTTTTTTTGTCCCCCTAAAGACAGTTTTATGCACAGCCACAAGGGTAAATAGTGAGCTTTTGGTTAATATTTTGTAGTGTTTTCCTAAAGTATATAGAGAGCAGAGGGCAGAAAGAACGAGCTCATTAGTAGAAGGTTGGTCAGTAGCACATTTATCAAGTATTATGTTGACACCAGCTGTTTGCTGATTAGAACAGAGCGGAGTCTGATTTTCTTGTGTACCTAAAACCGTTTCCTTTCACTGCTTCACCAACATAAGTTCCTCCAAAACTGTTTACCCCCCTTTTTCTGCTCTTCTGCATCCCTTGCATCTCATCCCAGGCCTGCTCCTCAGTGGCCGTTCACTGTGTGTGACGACATGTTTGTGTGAGTTAGTGTCCAGGGCTGAGTGTGCACTCAGCTCACTGCTTCCTAATCAAGCATTAATAGGGAATTAAGGTGTCGTTTTCCTCAGATTTATTAGCTGCAGTCTGTTGTGACTGAGAAAGAGGGAGTCTTTTCCCCGTATCCATCTTTCTCCTTCAAGCTGCCACTGACTGTTTCCTTTTTATTTCTTTCCATTCTTCACTCACCTCCCATAACATTTCCCCCATTATTCCCAACACACACACATATAGAAATCCCTGTTAGAAATACTAATTACAGTTTCTGCTGCATTGCAGGGGGCTTTTGTTCTGTGGCTGACAATATGTTTGGGGTGTGAAAAAAGTTGTTAACACCTAAACAGATCAGAGACATAATCCATTTTCTTGTGCATCGCTTCTATTTCCTTTGACATCCTCTTGAGCTGAAGTACAAACTACATCAACACGTTTTCCTGTAAGGTGTTTCTGAAACAAATCATATTGTGCTGCTTTTGCACAAGTTGACAAGATTTAGGGTAGCTTAGAGCCATATAAAAGTGAATGATTGAAGGAGGCTTTTGTATATAGCCTGAGTTGTTTTGAGTAATCAACTCTACTCCTACTCTTTTTCATTAGATGCATACAAAGTAATTACTCTCTCCAACTCTTAAAGAGAGCCTTCGGTTTCTAGTCTGAGAACTCAGAGCAAATCGAGTTCAGTAGGCTGGACTTCAGCTGCTCATCTTATGGCTTCCCACATGTTTAACTCAACCAGGTTATTATGTTTAATATATTACTGGTAAACAAGTTGCAGTTTTTCTATTTTGCATCTCCTTAAAGCCAGGAATTTGATTTAAGTTCATTAGGATTTTAATTGATTGCACTATAATTTCTCTATCTTTCTTTATTTCATTTTAATATATTTTATCTTTGTGTCTTTTATATTATTTGGGTTTGAAGCACCTTGCGATTAATTTTTATTCCTAAAAAGATGCCTTATTTTAGAATTTGTTTTTGTTTCCAACATTTAACAGTTATTTAATCATCTTATCACACAGAAAATACATAATGTTATCCTAATGTGCTTAAAAAATAAAAATATTTAAAAAAAAATTTCTAGTAACCCTATTTTAAATAGTAGTTTTTATTTTAGCATTTGAAGGATTAATGAAAAAGATAAACTCATTTTACTTCTAAACTGACCTGGAGAATTTTATGAATGAAAAACAAAAACAATCAGATTTTTTCTGTTGGACGTTATTAAGATAGTCACATCAACTTATTCTTTCTTTCTTAGAAAATATTTAACTTTTGGTAGCACAATCAGGACCTGCATGAGTAATAATGTTTTAGCATAAACTTCTATATAGTTCTCTTCAAGTAATAATACAAAGTTAAAGTGACTTCATTAGCATCAAAGGTGGAGACTTAATAAGTTGATTAGATAGACTGCTGAGAATCTGAGTGGATTTTAGATTTTCTTGGATTTTCTCATTTTGCAACAGTTTTGTTTTGTTGTTTTTTTTCTTTTTATTTTTTTTGCAGTTTAGTCTTATAAAATACTACTTTATCTCAACAATGATTTTGAACTCATTCCAAAAAGGAAAGCTGCCCTCATACAGTCTGCTTATACCTCTGCTGCTGTGGGTGATAAATATGTTTTTTAAAATATGCACAGACATGTTCAGAGTGCAGTGTGAAGTTCAGTAGACACACACAGGCCCACCAACAGTGAGATATGGGCTTGGCTGAATAATTTCAATCTTCTTATCAGATGGAAAATATGGACAGCACTTAAAAGCTCCCAAGTGTATCACAGCTATAAATCAACCTCATGAACTCTCCTCCTCCTTCCTCTTCCCTCGCTCCTTCTGCCTTTTTGTCTCCATGCTCCTCTCATATCTTTTCTCTCTTTGAATCTTCTGCCTCTCCCTTCTTCTCCAGGCTTCAAGGGTTAACTCTTAACTGATGGGGCTACCCTCCATTGATCCTCTTTGATTAAATGGATTGTCAGCCATCTTGCTCTCTGGCTGTCTTGCAGTTTATTATGGGACCCATTGCTCATTACATTACCGAGAAAGACTGAGGGACTTTAGCACTGCAATGTAAATAAGCCTGCTGCAGTGTAGGTTGATTAAAATATCATTGCAGATTTTCTTTATGCATGTTGTTTATCTGTGAAACTTCTATTTTCTCATAAAAAGTCTACAACTGACAGTGTATGTTCAGTGATTTAAAATCGAACTAAAACACAATTAGGACAATTAATTTGCAGGAAACAAATTATGTTAAAGTCTGGACGGAAAATGCTGTTTGAAAGCAGCATATGTTTTAAAACATCAATCAGTCAATCAAGATTTTTTGCATAGCACATTTCAGCAACAAGGCAGTTCCAAGTTTTACAGCTGCTTGGGAGAATGTTTCACGTTTCTTCTGTTAGGCTTTCAGAGTTCCCTGTTTCTGTATGTGATCCCTACTGTCTTCATGTCGTTTAGATCAGAACTCCTTGGCTGCACTATCTGTTGCACAAATCTTTCTTCTTTTGGTAGAGAACAGGAATCTTGACTCTGTTGGTGTATTTTGTGTCAAAACTCTGAGGCTTCTGAAGAAACGGAGGGATTAGGAGAAGCTGAAATTCCTGACTTTGTTCGCCATGAGCTCTGAGACAACAACATGCTGCGAGCACAAGCATCAATCACTTCTTTAACCCACACAGCCTCAGGCCTGGGAGTGCAGCACAAAGACACAAAACACCTTTTGTGTTTCTACTGAAATAATACACTCATCTTATATAACAACAATTTAAAGGAAATATACAGCATGATATAATTAAAGCATGCCAATATATTGGAAATAAAGGAATTCAAAATTAATTAATTTAGACTGACTGAATTATTCAATATCAAAGGGGGAAATCATCACATAACTCACCCATATGCATATGACATGTCCTGATTTCAGTCACAGATTAGTCTCTGACCAGTTTTTTACCCAAACATTGAGAGATTAGAGCACAATCTCTGTCAGCACATTCGTTCTGTCTCTAACTTTACTCACTAGTTTTGCTCTGAAGGTTTACAGCATCACAAAGGGAAAACCGGTGGTTTAAATTAGAGAGTGTTTATAATATTACTGGTTGTTGAAGACTCTTGGGCCATGTCGAGACCTCCCAGTCGCTTAAATTGTTTACAGGTGCAAAGCCACAGCTGGATATTCCTTAGTTTTGTCCTGATTATTACACACTGTAACTTGCTCTCTGCTTGTAGATCTCAAACAATTGTAGAACCAAATGAAGACACTGCAATAAGAGTAAGCAACTTTTGTCTGTGAGAATCTGCCACAGTTAGTCTCTTAAAATGACAGCGGTGTCCATTTCTTCTGTAGAGCAGTAGTCATAAAATATTGTAGCTCTAAAACACATGGTCTTCCACATTTGGCTAATTTAAAAAAAGCCCTAAGATGTCCATCTACTACTATATATTTCAACAAGAATGGGATGTGCATTTCCATTACAAATGTGTGCAAAAGTTTGTCAATATTCCGCTAATGGGAAATATTGCAATTTCCCAATTGCTGTGTTTCTTTTCAATAAGAAACAATTAAAATGACACATGGATACATTTCTTCATGCCATAATTCATTCATAATTCATGATCCAGTTGATGATCATGTAACTTGTGTGATGCGACAAAAGTTTCTCCATTGCAGTTAAAACAATAAGCTAATTTTGTTATGACCAAATAAACCACTGCATCCTAACACTGACATGTTTTTTTTAATTGCCATGTTTCCATTAAGCAAACTTATTTTTGAAATGTCAAATTGCGCTATTATGTTTTCAATTTGAGCACAGCTAGTGATTCCAAGTTTAATCAATGGTGCAACCAAGTCTGCTTTTGATCTACATTTGTGGTTTTCTGTTAAATTAAAATTAATTAGGTAATTTAGGACAAACATTTCTCTAAAATTTCAGTTTGTTAAAGAAAATCTCTCCATAAGAAATTGAAAGTGTTCATACAAATCAATTATCTCCTGGCATGAACCACTAGGAGACTAAGATGTCTTCCAAATCTCCCAATTCTTTAAGGCTACATTTAATAATTTGTGTTCTTCTGTTTCAGGTAAATTCACCTGTATTGAGGCTCGTTTCCACCTGGAGCGTCAGATGGGTTATTACCTGATCCAGATGTACATCCCATCGCTTCTCATCGTCATCCTGTCCTGGGTCTCCTTCTGGATCAACATGGACGCAGCGCCTGCCCGCGTTGGTCTGGGAATCACCACAGTGCTGACCATGACTACGCAGAGCTCAGGCTCCAGAGCCTCTCTGCCCAAGGTGCAGAGAAATCAGACAAATTTCTACACCTATTCAGACACTTATTGATGCGTGAAGTGACATTAACTGGCTCAAAAGGGGGATGACAGAAAACACACTTGATAAGTTACAGTGAATGGCAAAAGAAAATCATCAAATAAACAAAAACAATTTTAAAGCCCCTCAGTCTTTTCAAATGAAAGTGGAGCAAATATTAGCCTGTATGATTCCAAGGAAGCTGTAATTCAAACGCAGTCACTCTAAGTTTGTTTACATTTGGAGCTTTGTGCGCTCTGGAAACCGAACTAGTGAACCGTGATTCCTCTGCAGTTCAGCTGTCATAGTAATAATCACGCACCGCAGCTGAGTGTACATGGGGCTCGGTCACACACTCGCAGGCAAATCAGTGTGACTGCTATCAAACACACCTACACATGACGTACTGCATCATGTCAGGCTGGAGGGAAATGGAGGTGGACGTGAAGAACATTTACAAGAAAGGTGTCCAAACAGCAGAGGCACACGGTGCTGATGTTCATCCGTCCACCTGATGCATTCTGCTTATCTGAGATTAGGTCACGAAGGGGACGAATTCGGGAGGAAAACTAGACAGTCCTCTCCCCAGCAACACCATTCTGTTTCTCATGAGAGATCTATAGATTGTCCACAAAGTTCTAGATAAATTCTTCTGGGCCCATTCACAACAGCTCTGTTTAGTCTGCTTTAATTGAGCTCTAGCTTGTTTGTTTGGAAAGTCTGGTTCGTTGGAGGAGGTGTGAATGCGCAATCAAGCTCTGATGTGGACAAAAAAAACTAACTCTGGTCCAATTAAAGTGAATTTTGTCACGGTGCAAATATCTATTTGGAGGCAAGTGGCCCAGAAACTGCTCCAAAAGCAAGAAGCGAACTATAGCGCAAGGTATTCTGGGTAAATACATCAAAACAAAAGTGAGATTCTATTGCTACAGCAAAAAATGGCTCATGTTTTTTTTGTTTTTTTTTTTAACCAAAAACAAATAGAAATCCTGCAACCACTAAAATTTGACACCACTCCATTTTTGTTTACATTACGTTAAAAAGGAAGTTGCGCTCACGTCTTCTTCAGAGATATTCATAAATTTCCTTCAGCTGTTCTTCATGCAGCGCCACCACAGGCGAGGGAGGGACCAGGTTTCTCAAAGGGTTTGGATCGTTTGACACAGCGCAGTGTGAAAGCAAACCGCACCATCTGAAAATTTAGCAATTGTTGCAGTTTTGGTCACCAGTCGAACCGAGTCTACCAGACTTACAGGTGTAAAGACTTCCACTGGTTCTCTTCCCAGTGTGACATGCCTGGAAAACCTCCAAACAGAAGAATGTCCAAAGGAATCAATTGACTCAACCACCTTAGCTGGCTCCTGTTTGATGCAGAAAGGCAGTGGCTCTATCCCAGGATCTCAGACATTTGCTTTTCGGTTTAGCTCCTTCTTCATCACTGCAGACTGAAGCAAAGTTCTCAACACTGTAGAAAAAACTTCAATCAGTCCTTTCACTTGAGTCTAATAGTGCAAATTGAATCCATCTTTGTTTGATTTGAAAAAATACTTGCGTTTTTTTAAGTGCAAATATGTATATTGACATCTAAACAATTATTTCTTTGTTAATTGGGAAATTATGGTGCTGCACTGAATAATCTAGAATTGTTTTACACGTCTTTACTGTTAGTGAGAGTAAGTCTGATGAGAATGGCCAATTTCCCTTTATGTTGCTGCTTTATGCCTGGATGATTGTCAAGCCAAGGTGTTCATCAGCTGTTCAAAGATAAATGTTTTCCTATCAGTGTCACAAGGTGAACTTCCAGACTGTGCGTGTGCAAAAGAGGCAAAGTCATAATTTAATTAAATTTTATACAGGTGATTGTGTTTTCTTTGTGTTTGACTCAGGGCTTCACAAAGTGATCAGTGTAGAGATAAAGAGGTAAAATGACAGGACAGGGTGTAAATTAATTAGAGAATAAGCCAGACAGACTTCGTTTAGCTCCTGTCTGTCCAAGTGCGATATTTCATGTATGAAAAACAAGTAGTGAACCATAAAAAGCAGAGCCAAAAAGGCGAGGACCTCAAAACAAAAACCCAGACACAAAGCTCTGTTTATTTATTCTCATTCAGTTTATCTGATGTTTTATTTCTGTGTTTTTTTCTTGACCGCCTGCAGGTGTCCTATGTGAAAGCCATTGATATCTGGATGGCAGTCTGTCTGCTGTTTGTCTTTTCGGCCTTGTTGGAATACGCCGCCGTGAACTTTATAGCCCGCCAGCACAAGGAGCTGCTGCGCTTCAGACGGAGACGACGACACATGAAGGTAAACGCTTCTGACTTTTTCTCCAAGGACAGGACTGTTCCTCCTGTGTGTCAACCGAAAAATCAGTTGGACTTTATTTAAATTTTAGATTTCATCCTGTGGAGTTTGGTTGCCTGAAACAAAGAATCAGTTTAATTCATGAGGTGTTTGTTCAGTCATGTGAAACAGAGAAAAAAAAAAACCTCTCTTCTTCTCCATGCTCAAGTCGTCTGAAAACATTCAGGTCCTCGCTTGATCCTGGCTTTGTGCAGTACTTATTATTGTCTTGTAGAGAAACGAGTCATCAATGTTTCATAGGCGGAGCGCCGACTGAAGGCTGAGCCGAGCTGCACAGCACAGAGCTTGTTGTGAATTCACAAACATACAAAAAATATAAAAAAAAACTTCTAGTTGTAGAAATGCAGCAAAAGTCTACCCAGAGGTCTTTTTTTAATTGAAAAAGCCATTCTTAAACGTTTTAAAATATATCCTATTAAAATATTAAATAATATGATCATCTAATATTTATTCTCTTTCAGCCTAGCTAATTAACGGACTCCCATTAACAGAATAAGAAATTAGAAAAGCTATACTGTAATTATAAAAAGGATAAACTGTAATGGCTCTCCAGTGCTGCACTTTAAATATAAAGACACAAAGACGCTCAATAAAAATATAAATGAATAATTCAAAGTGCAGTATGGTGCACAAACACTGATATGAAACATTATAATTGTAAACATTGATCTTATTTTGCAATTTGGATTTTTTATTGATTGTTTGGAGAATCCAAGCAACCAGCAGCTATAAAAACAAAAATACAAATTTAATATAGTAATTAAACATTATGAAGGTTTAAGAAGCATGTGATGAATGTAAAAAACTGACATTTTGTTTTTATTCACTTCTCTGATCTTTGATATGCTACATGTCACATAAGCCATCTTTATCTTTCTCAGTTTTGGAAGCAATAAATCTTATAAACTACTTTAACTTTCATTGACTGTCAAAATGCTCAAGAACATTAAATCAGATAACATTAAGTTTCATTAAAAAACTTGGACGCCGTAGTTATTAAATTTCATTATAGTAGTGTAGATGCATATAAACACAATGACCTCTGCCCCCCTGTCTTTAGAGGATTTTCTTTTTCTAAATTCATTGTCATTTCTTTCACTTTGTTTTGACTCTGCAGTATTTAATCTGTGCATTCTGTTTGGCTGGTTGGATTTATCAGTGCAGGCGGCTGTATCGAATAAGGAGTAAAGCTGTCAGGCCTGCAGGGAATATTGATGCGCTTGCTGATTGTGAAGCTGGCAGACATTGTGGGGTGCAGGGCAAAAAAAAAAAAAACCTCAACCACAAGAGAAGAAACAATGCACCTGCACTTTAAAACAAAACAAAAAAATCCATGCAGCTTGGATTTGTGTTTGTGTCAAAGGGAGAGCGAGATTTGTGTCTTCAGAGCCGGTGAACATGCTTACATTTCTAAGTGCTGTTGTGTAATTTGGTGTCAAAGGGGCATGTATTCACATTTGATTTAACTTAAGCTGCTCAATTCAGTCTGACATCTCGTATGCGAGCATCACGTATCAGTTTTCATGATTTTATGAGGACACAGTATCTAGAAGCCCAGGAAGGTGACAGCTAAATTAGGAAGCCACATTTCAGAATTGGGATTAAGGCGGGATTATATCTAGGTTTATGTTGACTGTGTCATTTAATATTATCATATCCATGCATTTTGACTTCATCCTCCATCATTTTACCGGTTGAGGAAACTTCAATTTGATTTAAGCTTTTGATCAAACAACTGTGGGTGTAATGTCACATGCAAAATAAGATTCACAAGAACAAGAACCCAGATTCACATTTTTTTTCACAAATGCTTCTGCAAACCAGAAAATTACATTTCAGAAAATCTAGAATTAAAAATTTAATCCAAGTTTGAATTTGCTAAGTGCTGTAGTTTTAAGCAGCACTTCATCAGATGAGACCATAAACACCCAAATATCATTAAACCACTCCTTTTGTCTTTTAACAAAATAAGATTAGAGGTTTTAAAGGACATTAATTTGTGTAATTCTAGAATTTATTGATTTAAGCTTTGACCAGAAAAGCTTAAATCTTTTCTGGTCAAAAAGATTTAAGCTTTTTGACCAGAAAAAGTATTGCTGTTGTTAAACAGCAATACTATAAATTGTAATAATTTTATGACTTTATTCTAGTAATTTTATTTTCTTCATTTTCTTAGCATGGCCTTAATACTCCATAGTAGACAGCAGAGAGTGTTGGAAGCAATAATATCCATTGTGAAATTACTTAATTTATTCAGCCCTACCTTTAAATGGTCATTTACTGAAGTCAAAGGAAAAGTGTCTGTTTTTATAGAACATACTGTTGTTCACAGTGATTACAACTTGAGTGGACATCTTCATAATAATTAAAAGCAGAGTTTGACATCTTCCCATAAAATAAACATGAAGAGCTCAGAGAGGCAGTGGGGGAGAGAGTTGGCAGGGGTGAGAAATATGATAATATAAAAATCTATTAATCCTTAATCCCATTTTTGTTATTCCCTATCCCCTGAGCCCTGACGGCAGGTGAAGTGGTGGATTAAGCAGTCCGACTGCTGCTGCACATTCTGGGAAAATCAGACAAAAACCTCTCTGTTTTTTCGTCTGTGTCAGGGTCTCTCGACTCTCTCTCATTTCAACAGTAGGAGCAGTGGGACCGCGGGCTTGGATCCGACAAACATCTGGCACATTTGTCTTTTTTTCTTTCTCTTTTTTGTGGTTGATGATGAAAGCAGGAGGTGAATCCAGGCTGTGGCTGTGTTACATAATAAGGATATTTGTCTGTTCAGATGAGGTCAACATGTGAGTGACTTCATAGCTGACAACATTTTGGTTGTTGACAAATTCTCTGCAATTTGATTGCTAAGCTCATATTAATAAGTAAGTGAGTTAAGGTTCGTGATTCTTATTTAATATTTTGTAACCAAGTGGGGCTGTGTCATGTTACTCTGCAGAATTAGGGTTATTTCTTTTTTATTTACAGCCAAATTTGACATTTATTGTATGCCATAAAAATAAAAAAAAATTCTCTTATCCCTTTTTGACACACTTTCTTCCTTTTTTTGTCTTTTCAGTTTTCATGCTGAAAAAAAATGTCTTAAGCCTATATTTTGCTTAAAAAATATAATGTTGCCCTGGCAGCAGCAGAGAATGCCATCACAGTCCTTATATTCCAGCAGTTTGCAATGCAAAACCGACATGTGCAAACAGTAAGAAGCTTTTCAACTTCTCCATGTAAACTGTTTGAAACCAGGGCTTCAAGGAACTCCGAAAACACACGGAGGATAGAGGGTATTTGCATTTGAAGCAGGACTTTGCATAATTTTATGGAGTTGGAAAAATTCATCATTCAAAACATTTGTCAAATTCAGCTCATCTGGTCTTTTCACTCTATTTCAAGCGTAGTTTAATAAATAAAAAAGAATTAAAAAAAAGAGAGACTATGATGATGATCTGATATAAAAATGATGAGCATCCTCAATAAGATGTTGAGCAGTAATCATGACTGTGGAGCTGTGAAATAAATCTGGTGATGGTGAAAACCCCGTCTCTGACACAGTGAGGGAGAGAAAGACAGACAGTCGTTCGGCGTCACGTTCTTAATTAACCTCCCGGGCCAGTCCTTCTAATGTGAGTCTAATGTGATCCATTAGGGACGACTATCAGTCAGGTTTCAGCTCAAAGGAAAGCTTCACCGCAGCATATAGAAAACAGCAGTTTGGGAAAATCAAAGCCCAAGCATGCAGAAACTGTCAAATGTGTATAAAGAAGAGCAGATGAGGAAGGGATGCATTCCTGGAAAATAAACACCTCCAACAAGTGTTTAAGCTGCCTGGAGGAGGCAGTCACTCTCTGTTTTCATTGAGAGGAATCTCAATGATGACCCTTCAGCATTGTGTAATTGAAGTAGTCTTCAGAGAAAGCAACTCCTGCTCCTCCTTTTGACTCTGTTTGAGGCTTAAAAAAAGACAGTGACAGGGGAATTGAACCAATTTCAGGTCAAATCTGCAGCAGTGAAATGAAAAACAGTAGTAAAGGGTGAAATAATAAACTTCATCTAAGAAGAGCTGGCTTTTTAATAAGTACTCTGGGCTGGCTGAAGCTTTGATTAAATTGCTACTGAGATAAACTCTTCATGATGTATTTATTGTGCATAATAGAGGGAGCAATATGGATTCAAAGTATGTCACAAAATATAAAGAAAAAATTGCCATAATCATATTCAGTATAACACATCAAAAAATTAGGGACACTCACAGTTAATTTCTATATTAAAAAAATACAAAATTAATAAAAACATTATAAAATAGCCAGCTTTTATAATATAGCTATAATCAGTATACATAGTGAGACAATGTATAATGACTATACATAGTCAGCATAGCCATTTAGAAACAAAAATGCACTAAAATGCTGCACCACAGCAATAAGAGTGTGTTCATAAGAACATTAAAAGGAACATAAATAAATAAAAGTAGCATAACAACTGTAAGTATTTGTGGAACGGTATAAAACATACTAATTAATTGTAAGATGTCACGCTATTTTCATCAGATGTAGAGCAGATTCATATCTATAAGAGCACTTTAATGTCAAGATAAATTATTTCATGAAAGTATACCAAGGCAAAGAAAATTCTAGAGTTTTGTGTGTTTGCTATGGCTCTAGGGTATAGAAATGTACTTTATTTTTCACAAACTCCATCTATTTTTTATAAAAATGACAGTGTGGTCTGCAGTTATGTGTATGTTGTATATTTGTTTTTATCATACATTTCAGTTGAAATTAAATTTTACAACAAGGTAAAGAGCCAATAGAAATTCCAGAGGGTGAACTTTCCCCTACATTACTTTGGGATTCGGTTTTTAAACTCAGCATAGAGTTCAGTTTCTTTGGAAGGAATGCAGCAATCCTTCACCTCTTCACATAAGCTTCAAAACAATTTGTTTCATTTGTCTTTTAATCCACAAAAAAAACATTATATTTTAATCTCTGAAAGAAAGAGCAGCAGAATATTGCATGCTCACCTGGTTATCTTGTCCCCAACTAGTAGTTATATTCACTTGGAAAAATTGTTATAAAGAAGCAATTTACCCTCCTAATAACCAAAAATATCAGATGTTTACACAAGTTCATGATAAGTTTTTGATTAGCTTAGTTTTGCTTTAATCTAGTTTTAAACTGTATTTTTAATTGCTATTTGGTTCAGGCTGAAGCATGTAAAACTGTTTGCTTAGATTTATGAAGAGATTTCTTTTCTATTGCACCTTATTAAAAAACCAAAAAGAAATTTGTCTCTTTCCAAATCTTTGAAATTTATGTTCCATCTTCTGCATAAATATAAAAATGATCTCACAGAATACAAATAATCTGTTGCGTTGTGCTTGTTTCCCGTCTTTCCAGGAAACAGTGATGTTCAGTTTGTGCTGATTGCAGCTTGGGCCAATAAATACCCATTACGGCTGCAGACTCATTTGAATTGGAGATGAATGCTAATGTACCATTTCCCTCTGCAGACAGAAGCCAGAGGTTGGTTGGTATCGGGTTATTTGTCCATTCTGAATAGGGCTTGAACTTCAGTTTGACTGTGTGGGGGACAAAGTTGGCAACAATCATGTTTAACCTTCATCTTGTGGAGACTGGCGGTGACACTGATCCAGTTCAGACTCCTATATGGTTCTGCTGCTGTGTTCAGGTCAATGCTTTAAAGGGGAAGTATTATGTAAAATCCGTTTAATTTTACATCATACTATAATGTTATTCCCTCGTCAAAAACATACCTAGAGTGTTGTTTTGGTTCTTTCATGCATGTTTGAGAAATCCTTTAATCTCCTGTGACAACCATTCAGCTGCCCAAAACACCTGGTTGGACCTAAACCTGCCTGTGAAACGCAGCTCCTCCTCTGAACTGCAGTTTCCAAGCATCCCCCAATCAGCTCCTTCAAACTAGCCAGCATCAATCAGCATAGACCTGGTGGAACTGCGCATCCAGTGAACTCATTATATGAACTACTTCTCAGTGAAATGCTGGTGAAAATTTAATTAAAGGGTTAATAGAGGAATGGTGTTGTGATGACTTCCTGAAGGTGGAGTTTCAGAAAGAGTAGGAGTTTTAAAGAGACTTATTTGATACATAGGGTTTTTATAATAACTGAAGTTGTTATAAAAGTTGCTTGATTATGTTATAAAATGGCACTAGGTGCCTGGAAAACACATAATTCTGCCCCTTTAAGAGCATCATCTTGGTAGATTTACAGGAAAATGGTTTGCAATTGTGACAGACATTGACAGTAACAGCTCATTATTTTCTTTTCGGTGGATTTATTATTTATGGGAAGTCTCATGGCAACTCTCGGCCAGGTTAGGAGTGATTTACAGACAGAATCAGTGCATCAGCATGACGGATTTGGATTGTGAATTTACCTGAACATTTCCCCATGGAGGATTTATTTACTGTTGTAACATCAACAGTTCGTCTGGATATTGACGGAAATCTAAAAGACCTGACTGAACGATGTCCTCGAGCGTTTTGTGGCTTTAATGCACCCACCTGCAAAGTGCACTCTGCAGCAGCGAGTGCTTGAAGAGAAATCAAAAGGACAGACAACTAGGTCTGATTTCTGGAAGGAACAGTGGGGCTTTTTTTTGGGAGACTGTCAGTCCAGATAAAATGCGTCTGCTTCTGATGGCTTGGCTTGAATTGGCAGATATGTAATTCAGAATTCATGCTTCAGTGCCGCTGTCCCTGCCTTGACATAAATCCACTGCTGCACCTCAGCTCGTATTTCAGTGTTGAACGTGAGCCTGTCGCTGCGATGCAGGTAGCTGCAGCAGATGAAGTGGTCCCCCTTGTGCTGATTTCTGTGGTTTCTACCCTGCTGCTTCATTGATTTGTTGGTGGCACTGATAGTCCAGAGAGAGAGAACGGGCCGGGGCAGGAGAAGTCGGACTGAAGCTGTCTGGTTCAGAAGGCTGTCTAATTAGAAAGAAGGAGCAAGAGGACATCAAGGAAACAGATTCTGCAGCCCCGAGAGAACAAAAAGACAGCAAGGCCCCCTCTGCGCGTGGAGGCAGAGTGACACCCCCCCCTGCTGGGAGTGCAAAGCAACTGTGCAGGGATCAGATCAATAACGCTGCTCTTCCTTGACAGATCGGGCCGCCTGGCAGTAGCTCGCGTGTTTAATACAGACAAGCTCTCCCTACTGAACGAGAGAGTGATCTTCTTCAGGAATCAAAGAGAAGTCGAACATGACTGCCTCTCACCTCCACTTCAATCACAACTGTCTTTACTTGCAGAATCAGTGCTATTATTGCTGGCAATGCCCAGAATACAAATGTGCATTTTAACACCAGGATAGGTTTTAACTAAAATACATAACTTTATGAGAATTATCTACTGGATATTAGAAAATAATACCGCCATAGATTATAGCATAAACAGCTGCATTTAATATCAAGAGTCCTGAATCAAACAGTCTTATAACTCTTTGAGAGAAAGACGAACACATCTGATTCAAATGTCTGAATTACCGCCTCAAAACTAGCCTGGTAAAAATCAGCCCCTTGTTCTACACTTTGCTTCGTCCACAACAGCTGAACTCTCAGCTGTTGAGAAAATATTGCTTCCTGAAGGTGTGGATTTCATTGAGGTTTTAAATTTTACCCAATTTCTAATGTTGGGTAATGTCTAATGTTGCACCAGTTCGACCAGAAATGACCTGCGCTGTAAACAACCGCCTGCCACTGCGTTTTATTATCAGAAATTTAGTTTTTACTATTTTCGCCCCTGTTTGTTCCATAAGCGCACCAATAAATTTCAGTACATTTGAATATACAATCAAAAGTAGTTACTGTGTGCAGTTTAGTGATATAAATCACACTTCAAAAGGTAAGGGACGTCCTGAAGGAGACAATTTTAAATGGGAATGTTTTTCAAAAGAAGTGTTTGTGTTTTTTTGGCGCTATTGCTGTGTAATACAATCTTAGCCATACAGATACCTAAAAAGGCGTAATAAATAGTTTTTCATAATCATTTTTATCTAAGTTCACATCGCCCACCCATAGTTTCAAGTGTTTCAAGATTCACATCTGACTTTTACCTCACAAATGAGACTTGAGCATGTTTAAGCTACTACAGGTAGCTGACTTTCTCCTTTCCAACGTGAGAAACAGGAACAATCTGGAGGAACTTTGTCTCAGGCTCTGTTTTCAGCTCACACTTCTCTTCGAAAAGAGCTGTGGGTTTAAAGAAGTGGTCAGTGGAAAGTGACCACAGATGCCATCGCAGTGTTTGAAAATGACAGCCTCTCATTAGGGAACCTCACTTCCTGATTGATCGGCTATAATCGTCTTGTTAGCTGCGATTAGGTGGGGGGATGCTGTACATGCCGGTTTGCTCAAACAGCCTTGATCTCTCCGGCTGTTCGGCAGCTCAGAGAACAAAGGCAGATAAGAGCGCGCAGAGATTAAGAGGCTTGCCGAGCGGTGGGAGTGAAATCAGCCTCCAGACTGACAGGTCGGCAGTCAACTGGTGTGAAACACTCTTGTGGTCTCCAAATTAAACAGGTGCTTAACTGTTGCAGAGGGTATTGCTGATATCAGGAACTCTTTCTGCACTGCTCTTTATCCTACTTTCTTTTCTACAACTCAGTTTTATCCAAATAACTTCCTTATATAATGAAACTTATCACATGCATTTCAATCCTGACTGTGTCTTGTATAAGTAAGCAAATATGAACTTATGCTAAGGTTTTTACAAATGTAATAGGTGAGTCTCTTAAAATTGGAATCTTTGGCCTTATTATTCAAAACGTCTTTGATTGCATCCATGTATGCATATCATCCAAACATTTTAACGTCTTAGTGTGAGGAAGTGAACTCACACCAACCAGCTGTGAATGCTGAACAAGCTCAGCACTATCGCAGTTCTGAACCTCTCAACTTGAAGTTCTTGATGATTGAGAAAACTACTCTTTCCCAATCAGAGACTCTTTGCATCAGAATCTCCTGCAAGTGAGGAGATTCTGATGCAAAGAAATGCTGGTAGCTCACTTTTACTTGGTACTGACAATTTTTAAAGTTGACAATAACGCGTTTATATAAAATCCTGAATTGTCGGTTTTCATCTTTCAGCAGGATTCTTCACCTGCTCTTATAACATGACATTAAATCAGCTGATGGCATTATTTTCAGGAACTTAATCAGCCACTAAATTGAGTGCTTGAGATTTCTTTCTTGCATTAGCCTTTTAAATGGCATCTGATTCTTACATTTTAAAGCCACCTGGTGACCATCAGATGAATTCCCTCATAGAAGACTTTCATATCAGCTTTGTGATTAAAAGTTATTAACTTTGTTAATCTTGTAGGTTGTACACAGTGCTATTGTGGAAGTGGAAGGTGGATCCATATAAATACTTTAAACATCCCCCTGTGGAGAATTATCCTTTCTCCAGGCTAAGTTCTTGATGTATGAGGTTGAAGAAGAGTCAGTGAGTTGAATTCATGAATTCCATTTATTAATACCAAAATACAGCTGGTCTATTTCTCATGCTACCTTTAGGAGCTAGCAAGACAAAATGGCATCAAGCAACAGTAGGTAATCCCATTTGTTAGCCTCTATCTAAGCTATGCCCTAAAGAGGGCGTTTCCTAGTGTGTCATATCCTTTAACCCTAGCTTTGAGGGTGTTTCCTAACATGTCATTTCCTTTAGGTTTAGCTTTGCAACTAGCTAAAAGAGATAGAAGAAAAACATAGAATTATTTATTCTCAACATCCCCTTAACCAACCCTGTAGAGATGAGAGGGTGTAGATGATGGATGGATGACTTTAGATGTTTCTGCGTTGACTCATCTTTGTAAAATTCATTGTTTTCAGAAAATAAAGGCGAAAACATAACCCCCACTTCAGCTGCTTCAAGCTTCAGTGAGCACTAAATTGATGTTAAATTTGGAATTAACGTTTCGTACATGCAACTGAAAGGATTGTGGCGTCCCTGGATGTTGTTCAGATCTGATGGAGGAACAGAAAGACGGGAGAGGAGAGAAAAAGAACAGCGCAGCAGATCATGTGGATAATCATTCCAGGTCAGCGGCTTGATGAGCCAGAGACATTAACACAGCTCTGCTTCATGCAGGCAGAGACTCCAAAGGAAACCAAAAGAGAGAACAGGAAAAGCAGGGAATGATGCATGGAGCAGTACATTATAACCTTGTGTAGAGATCTGAGCAGCCAGGCTTTGATTCGTGGCAGCTACTCAGAAACATCTCCTGAGCTGTAGAAAAGGCATTCTTGGAAACACCATAAGCATTCCAGGACTTCATCCCCCCGCTGATCCATCTCGTGGTTTCAGTGACCTTCATCTAACTAATTAAATTTGCTTTGACACCAAAATGAATGAACCTTAATGACACAGGTTAATCTGCATTTATGGCCTTGGAATCGCTTCATCCAGTCCACCTATTTTCAGATAGTTTCCATCTCACATTGATTACATAATAATCACATCATTGCAATCTCTTTGCATTTTCTTCTTTTAAGAAAAGAAAAAAAAATGAAACTTGTCCTCTTCATGTTGTAAATTTGTGTCACCTATTTGCTAACAATTCTTATAAAGTGCATCTTCTTGAAGAATTGTGCAATTTATATGTCACATTTAAGGTAATTAGAGTCTTTGGGAATTTAGGATTAATAATGTATGACTTCTTGTTTACCTGACATAAATTCAAAAAGCAGAATGCTGTCTGCCTGAATGCATCCTAATTATTCTTGCCTATCATATATTCACTAATTAAAAGAAGTGTCAGACAACTATGTCAGCATTTCAAATAAAACGTCAGTCATCTCTTTAGAAGTTTTTTAAGAACTTTTAAGGACATGTAAATATTGTCAATTGCACAGAATCCATTGAGTGTTGAAACATTTGTCCTGAAACATCTTAAAAAGCTTCAAATGACCTGAATTGACACGAGAGGGACATGGAGGACAAGAACAAAGAATAGGAAGGACAGTCGGAGATGAATTTACCAGACTAAAGACCAGCAAAGGCAAGCTTAAAACATGTTCTTTTCCTCATCGCTCATCTGGAAACGCTTGCAGAGGGAAATTATGAAGCAGGAAAAGGAATCCCTCCTCACAGCTGCTTCAGCAGAGACTGATTCCAGTGCTAGTTGTGGCTGACGCGTCCTCCGAGTCGTGTTTTATGCAAATGTGGGTCTCTGAAACAAGGATCCAAGGGTAATGTTTGCAGAGGAGACGGCGCACGCCTGACACCATTCTCTCTCTGCTTCCAGCTAATCTGTTCGATTAATCACATCTGCGACGGCATGGATACAAATGCTTCAATTACGACCTGAAAGCATGACGGATGAGTGAGCAAAGAGGTTCTGTTGCCGTCTTCTTCCAGCCTATTTCTTTCTTCTTTATCCTTTGTCCTGTTTTTGTAGCTTTTTGCAAAGACTTTCTTCCTCTCAAATGTTTTTATTAAACTGAAAATATTTCATGTCTTTAAGTCTTTTTCTCTATTCACTATCGAAAAAATACAGTTTTTAGAAGACTAAGGGGAGAAAGGAATAAGAAATGAAGTTTTTTTATAGAAGTGTAAGTATATCTTCTGTTTAAATCACGCTTAGTTTTTTTCCAAGACAAAAGGATAATAAAACTCATAGTCAATGCTAGATTACCAGCTATATTTGAGTAGCAAGCATCATGGTCATAGTGCAACCTTCATAACTACAGATTTTAACCAGTTGCAGCTTCTACATTATAAACCCATGTTATGAAATGTGTTAGTTGCATATTTAAACCTACTTAACCTACATGGTACAGGACAAACTTTTTATGAAGATGTTTTTATTCCTTACAGTGAATTTACCTTTGTTGCGTAATAATAGCGTGGCATTTGAGAAGTAATTCTATTTCTCTGTAGGTCTTGTGCTGTTTTGATTTCAGTTAGTATAATTATATAATTTGTTGGGTCCTTATTACTTATCTGTCCTTACTGGATACTTTTTAGGTACCCCATAGCAGTACCATATTGGATGCTCATGTTCAAGGGGAATTCAACAAGGTGTTGGAAACCTTCCCCAGAGATTTTGGTCCATATTGATATGATAGCATCACACAGTTAATGCAGATTTGTCAGCTGCACATCCGTGATGCAAATATTCCTCTCCAACATATCCGAAACATTTTCCATCAATCTGAAATGTTGTAACTCTGGAGGCTACACGAAGCTCATCGTTCATTTCAAGAAACCAGTTTGTGATGAGTTGGCCTTTGTGACATGGCAACTTAGGAGGCTTAAAGTGTGTCAAGAGAATATCCCCACCATCCTGAAAAAGATGGGATCAATGCTTTGATGTTTACACCTGAAGGCTGAAGAAATGAGACTCACTGAACCAGGCTAAGTTTGTCCAGTCTATTATTGGCTTATTTTGCTGAGACTGTGTGAACTGTAACCTCAATTTCCTGAGTTAGCTGACAGGAGTGGAACACAATGTGTTTTTCTAATGCTGATTTGGCATTCAAAAAATGGTATTCAACATACCTTAGTTGTAGAAACTTATTTTGGAGATATTGTTGGTTTTCTATGATCTGAAACCACTCTGCCCAATCTTTTATGTCTGACAAACTTCAACTCATTATATATATTTAAGCATGTATTTTATATTCCTTGTAAACTCAAAAGATGACTGTGTGTGTAAATTCCAGTAGATCATCAATTTCTGAAGTTATTACACCTGCCAATCTGAAACCTAAATGCCATTCCATATTCAAAGCCATGTAAATCTCTTTTTGTTCACATCCTGACGCTCAGTTTGAATTTCAGAAAGTCACATTCATTACATTTAGTTGGCTAAATGCACCTGATAAAACAGAAGTTGAATGTAGATTTAGAGATATTCAACCCATAAGCTTTTCTCAGGACATGGTTGGCGGTTACATCAAAGTATTTGTATCATTAAAGGTGGCTTTGCACCCAGTGAGCTCAGGGTGTATCCTACCTTTTGGCCAATCGCTGCTGTAGATGAGCAACACTGTGAGCATAAACAGTTGAGATAAGAATAGACTGTTTTTTTGCAACAGAATGTGCAGAAATACATTATTTATATAATTAAAACATAGATCTTGAAAGTGTGTAAATTTATGTAATGACAAGACTTTTCATCTTTTGTTACACACCAGAATAAGACAGAAAAGCAAAGTGAGATTTTTCCAAAGCATTTATCTCCACAGTGATTTACTCCTTCCATCTATTCTCCCATGGGCTGTTTATGGTCCATCTATGTTAATGGAGATATTTTACAATGGCTCACGTGATCCATCCTTTGTTTTTTTATGTCTTTTTCTGTCATTAACAGAGCTTCTGTGTCCGCTTAGGAGTGCATGCACGCTCCTTCTTCCTCTCTTATTGTTCTTCACTGCCTCTTTTCATTCTTTTCTTCTCCTCCACCTTCTCTCTCGACAGTTCTTCTCATTGCGCCTCCTCCTCACGTCCCTCCACCCTCCACATTAATCACATGGCAGGGAGAATAAAGCGGAGCATCTGTAATAGTTTTGCAGCGTCACTGAAGGACGGGCAGAGGTCGACTAGCGTCGCGGCTAATGCATAGACTCCCTGTGTATATGTGTGTGTGTGTATTAACAGTAATAGATGACTTGGTGTGGATGCAAGGACAGAACGGGGACATTGCTTGCTAAAAATGGATCACTACCTTGTGGCGCAACATACATAAGTGTAAATGCACACACCTACAGCTACACACAAACAATCGAATGCTCGTCATGCAAGCGCCACATACTGGGACAAGACATTCCCTTCTGATTTCACTTTAGAAATCTCTTTTGGCAACTTATTGGATATTTAGCCTCTTTTCTTCTTCTGGATTGTAGTGCCTCAGTCTAGCACAGGGGTGTTCAGCTGTCGTTTTTTATTGCTGGGTTGATTTGTTGTTGCTGCAGAGGTTTTGCGTCACTTAAGCTCCCTTGCTGCCAGCGGTTGTTTCTGATTTAAGCATCGGACCTGCTAGCGTGGTGATCATAAAATTCTTTTTTCATTTTTCCAGTCCAAAAGGGAATGGTTAGATTAGATCGGCTGCTGGAAAGACTCCCCAAACTGACTCAAAGGGAAAAAAAGAAGAAGAAAAAACAAGTTACAAACATTCAGACTCCAGACAAAAAAGAGAACATTCAGTCGCCTGAGGGATTTTCTTTATGTCACTTTTAAGCTTGTTGTTTAAAGGCTGTTTGTGGTGTTTATTCTGGAGATAAAGCTTCCACAGACAGCCCACGTTGATGTTTGCTACAAACTCTGAAACAGATAAGGAAGTCGATGCACCTGCTGTAATGAAAAGGCAGGGTGACAATGCAGATAACATTATCAGTATCTCATTGCCCTTGGGTGAAAATGTCCCGTGCATGGCGTCACCTTCAGTGCTTCTCATGTCAGTCAATCGAATCTATTCAAGCACCTCAACTCACATCCTCACTCCCCTTGACTGGTGAGTGAAACACTTTGTGACTTCTAGCAGGACGAAACAGCACTATGACATCAGTGCTGTGTGTAGCCTGACCTGTGGTGAGCTCTTCATTCATTAATCCACTCCACAGCTCAACCTTTGCAAAGCTTTTGGCCACTTGTGCAGAGCAAGAGTATACAGAGATACAAAAAATAACAAAAAAATGATGAGAAATTCAGTAGATTCCTTTTATCACTGGACAACTTCACTAAAGAAATGTACCACAGGGCATATCAGACAAAGTGCACACACCCCTGTTAAAACACCTTAGTGAAGTATGAAAAAGTCTAAAAAAATAAAGGCTTGCAACTGTTTCCACTTATGTTGCAACTATAATTCAAAGAAAAGATTAATCAGATGAAAAACTTAAAAAAAAATAAAATAAAAAACTGCAGTGATCTTACATTCATTTGCACAGCCGAATACTTTTTTGAGGCACTTTCTGATTCAGTTTCAATTATGCTGAAACTGTCCTTGTAGGACTTTCCTGATATTTGCACACTTTTATTCTTTACCTTAAAGCCATATTTTGGAGACAAAGATCAAAGGTATTTCAATGTACAAAGTTATCAATCAGGAGAAAAGTGCTGTGTTTTTATTTTCTTCCACCAGTTTTGACTAAGTGTGGGATTAGCGTCTTCAGAAGCTGATAAGCTGAAACATCTAGTGTGATAAAAAAGCAAGAACAAAAGAAATTTGTAAATAGTAAAATATTACTCTACAGTACTACATGTTTCAGTTTATCTAGCAAAGTTTAATATCAAATAAAAATAAACAGAGTAAAAATATAAAGTGTTTTCAAATGGTGCTCTCATTTCTTGCCTTCTGTTTGAGAGCAGAAATGTGACGTTATTTTACACAGGATGACACACACCTGCCAAAACATCTTCTTTTTGGCAGATGTCCTCATTTGTCTCATCAGTCGACATGTTTCCCTAACGTCTTTGGGATCATCTAGATGTTTTTGGCAAATATGAGACGAGCTTGTGTGGAGTTGTGAAATAATCACATTTTTGGAAAGTTACCAAAGCCTAACCCTACACCCATTCCAATCTCATGCCTCACTGTAAAAGCCTCACAGCTTCTACACATGGAGTCCTTGCACCCTACTGCCATTTCACCTCTAATTAGCCCTAAACTCTAAACTAGATTATACTCAATTTATCTTAGATGTGATCTAAAACTTGTAAGGGGGCAAATAAATTTCCCAGTCACAAAAAATGAGTTAAAGGAGAGCTTGCTGCTTTGTCTAATCAGCTAATTCTTGTTTCCTAATGTCAACAAACAATCTTATTTTGACATTTTCTAACACTGTAAAGCAAAATAACTTCACTAAATGTAAGAAAAGAACTTTGTACAATTTAATAATATGCAAAGTGCAATCCGATTCAAAACAAAGAAAATGGAAGTCAGTGGTACATAGCAACAACATCTAACCGATGATGATGTGGCAGCACTGCTCAAAATTCAGCATCAATTTAATAACAATGTGAATTCACAATGATCAGCTACAATGCCTACTATAAACACAAATGACCTTATGATCTTGAAAGTGCCTGAATACTTCATGGACATTTTCTGGTGTGCTTGAGCTGAGACAAGATGCATAATTGGGCATTGATAAATTAAAGCGTAATAGAGCCTTCTCTACTGTAAAGCAGACATGTTTTTGATGTATGTTTCTGTTGTTGAAATTTTTTTTGCTGTGTCCCGGAACTCATAAAGAGCTCTCAACTGTGATGTCTTTTCTCTGGTTCCTAACAGCCTGAGTCTTGGCCTGTGTTGCAGGAGGAGGACCCGGGTGACGGGCGCTTCAGCTTCCCCGGGTACGGCATGGGTCCTGCCTGCCTGCAGGCCAAGGATGGCATTGCCATCAAGGGCAACAACAACAACGCCGCCCCGACCTCGGCACCGCCCGAGAAGAGCATTGAGGAGATGAAGAAGCTGTTCATCGGCCGGGCCAAGCGCATTGACACAGTGTCCCGCGTGGCCTTCCCGCTCGTCTTCCTCATTTTTAACATTTTCTACTGGATCATTTACAAGATCATCCGCAGCGAGGACATCCATAAGCAGTAGCCGAATGGAGGAAATGGGCGACAGTGACGTGAAGGAAAGAAAGCAGCAAAACAAATTAAAAATATGAGACAAAGATGACTCCAAAGCAGATATTATTGCCCCTCTTTTCCAGCCATCCCTCTTGTCCTCTTCTTTCATCCTCTTTCTCTTTGGTCAAAGATTTGCTGCTTTTTGTGGCCCCTCCTTTGAGCCCCATTTGACCAAATCGTTTGAAGCTTTTTATTGCTTTTTCCTACCTTTCTTGCCCTCCTCCTGAATCCCAGACCCTTTTTCCTGTCTCTTTAAAACCCCTTAACAGTCCGGAACAGTGCAATAGCAATGCAGTAAAATGCATGATATATGAATGTGGCAATATTCTGAAGAAGAAGCGTGAAAAAATAAACCTAAACTTTCCAAGACACACCCAGGAAACCGTTTGGGAGTGAACGGACTGGAACAAAAGGAGACAAAAAGATATTGTATTTAATTTTAGCTTTTTTGTGACGACAGAAATATAATTCTATATGGAAATATGACGTAGGGATGGGGTGGGAAAGGTGCAAGAGGCACACAGCAGTGTAATATACTTATTTATCATAATTGGAAGATATATGGACCATGTCTCCAAGGATGGACATCTGGAACAAAGGATGTTTAACCCCCAAAAAAAGAAAAGAAAGATGGCGGTTCAGTGCTTCCACTAAATTAATTGATGCAAGGATCATGCATTCTATATATCTAGTTTTGCTTCAAACATGTATTGCAAGCACTTGTCAAAGCTTTCCCTCCCTCCTGCTGCCAACGCCACAAAAACTGCAGAGACACTTGAAGTTTGTCGCTGCTGCTGGACTAAGAAAATAAAATGAATATAAGACACTAAAAAAAAAATGGACACCCAGAGCTGATTAATACCTGTGATCAACATCTATCAGTTACGTTCACTCTGCATCTTTGTGGTTTTTTTGTTTTGTTGTTGTTTTCTGTTCTTCCTTTTTTTAAATATAAATACTAATTAATATATGTGCCAACTAA
Source organism: Brachyrhaphis roseni (assembly GCA_903066815.1). Classification (NCBI taxonomy): domain Eukaryota; kingdom Metazoa; phylum Chordata; class Actinopteri; order Cyprinodontiformes; family Poeciliidae; genus Brachyrhaphis; species Brachyrhaphis roseni. The sequence continues at coordinate 74,455 of CAEFZY010007866.1, read as the reverse complement.
ACTTGTCACTTGTGGCTGTGTGACGCTCGTCATCTCTGACTTTTTCACCTGGAGGGAGGGCGAGCAGTTTGATGTCTTTTGTTTTGATCACTGAGATTTCAGTTCGACGCCATTAGCCGAAGAAAGACCAGCTCGATCCTTGACCGGAGTAAAAAAAACGCAGATTCTGATTCGTTTTCCTTTGCTGTATTGGTTGGGACTGAAACATTCACATGTTTACATCTTTGTGCTTCCTTGCTTCAATCCTGCCTCAATGTGACGCCAACATTCCCCACCTATCCTGATCCTGAGCAAGAGGACAAACGTCTTAAATCATATATAAAACATCGAACTTTACGTGCATCTCACATGGACCAACTGTAGCTGTGAACTTCATGGAACTGCATCATCACACACACAGAGTGCAACACCTGGATTTATTTCACCACGCTGGATGGGATTTGATTGATCAGTCAGGCTGGTTGATGTGATCGATTGATAATTTTGCTTTGCACCAGGTTTCTCTATGCAATGATCAGTATATGCAATTTTAATTTTTACTTCTTCACTGCTCTTCCATCTCAAGTGGTTACACTTTAACAATTAGAGGTGAGAATGCCAAGGTATTGACCTCTTTAAGGCACTTTTGGCCCCAAAGCATGCAGATGCCTGCATGAAAAACTGGTCTGTAAAAAGAAATAGACTGAGCCAAATCGAACTTGATATTAAGATTTCCCCCATGTTTAATGCACAAAAGACTATTACGTTTGCTAAGTCATCTGCATATTCTACGCAGAATATCCCTAAGTGCTTTTATGCTTTGAAAATGTTAAAAAATGCTACAATTCTGGGAAATTACCAGTTTTTTTTAGCAAAGAAACATCTAAAACTTACCTTAGAGATGTAGTTACTGTTGTAACGTTATTTAAGAAAGAGATTTATTTATTCTGATGACATAAAATGTCTTTTAGCACCTAGAAAAACACAAAAATGGCTCAAAGTTGTATGAATTGAGGAAAATCACTGGCATCATTAGCCAGGAACAATATTGTATCTCTAGTTTTCTTGCCAGGTTTTATTCATGAAAAGTAAGACTGATCACTCATTGTTATCATCCTCTAAGAATGATACATTGACACTTATTTTCTGTATGGAACAGAAAAAAACATTGTGCCCTGGGAATATTAGAGTCTTCTGTAATGTTCCTGTTATGTGCCATATACATTTGAAGAATATAAGATTCACTTCATAACCAGCCACATTATATTTATAGCTTATGCAGTTTTTACTTGTAGAACACATTTTCTGAATATCCTAAAATAGATCTGATGGTACAGTTTATCTTTCATATTCAAAATCTGTTTCATCCCGTCATAAATATATCCCAGGCTTTGTGAATGAAGGTATGCGAGACTGATCTGAAGGGCTATGCCACTCATTGACTCCATTCTGATTCTAGATATTAAAATAAAAAGTGCCATAAAAACACACATCACCCAAAAAGCTATGCATTTCATCCAAAATACATTTTTCTAAAACTTGTTTGCCTGGACCTTACGAGTCTTGGTTAAAGTTTGTGTAGGTTGTCCATGTTTCATTGATAACTGAAGGCCAGGTTGCAGGGCCAAGACATTAAGCAGAGATACCCAGACCCGTCTCTTCCCAGCTACCTCCTACAGCTCACCTGGGGGACGCTTGGCCAAGTCAAACCCTAATTCCAGCTGACACCAAAACCATCTTGATTAGTTTTAAAGTAATCAATTTTCAGGTTGGCTCCTCAATGAAAGCCAAAAACACTTATGGTTCGGATATGACCTACATTGATATGACCTGCATTGATATGACCTACATTGATATGACGTAGGCATACAGAAAAAAAACGTTATTTGTCAGGTGGCACATTTTCTACTGCTTATTGTGATAAACAGTCAATGGAGACTGGGGGTTGCTGGAGATTGTAATAAAATATGGCTATAGAACCTGGCTCTCTTTAACTGAGATTCTTTAAAACAGCTTGTGGGTTATGAAACCTCTGTGCCATTTCTGAACAAGTAATCAAAAGGACCACCTTTAATTGCTTCCTGGCTGAATTTATTTACAAATAAAATAAGAGTGCAATGGGGTTGTTGCTAACTAAATATTTTGAAGCCTTTAATAAAACAGTCCATCAAAAACCAAAATAGTGTATCAATATCGCTTAATTTATGCAAACTCAATTGAGTTTTATGCTTTTACATCTAGAAAATTCAGTGGCAAAAAAAAGTACGCACACTTTGTAAGCATTCAAGCTGTTTGAAATCGCCATAGGTCTGTTAGCATTGTGAAGCGTTGGGTAAAATCAACTACAATTTTTAAAAGACTCATCAAATGATAGCCCACAATTTACAGCTAGGTAGGTAGAAACACTTTGAAGAAATAATTGCATATAAACTAATGTTTTTTTTTTACTTAGCGTACTTGAACAACATGCTGCTTTCACTTAAATTAGGATTAATTTATTGACCAAAGTCTTTTTTCCCCCCATTAGACCCATATTTTTTTATTTGCAATTAAAAAACAGTTTTTAGTTTTAGTTACACTGATCCAAAGTTATGGATAAGCTTCTACCAACAACTATTCAATTCAGTTCTATTCAATTTACTTGTATAACATCAATGCACAGCAAATTAAATCTCAAAGCACTTTACAAAAAAAAGAGAAACAAGTCTATTTCATTTCCAGAAATATATAATTAGATCAGATCAATACAACCTTATCATATAGATGGATTTGTATAACATTTAGCATATTTCTGGGTTCTATTTATAATATAATGCAGTCAAATAGTTAAATTCTGTTTTTAAGGCCTTTTGGTAAAAACAGTTAGCATTCAAAGGAAGACCTGATTTAAGTCAAAAACTTTGCAACAATCCTTCCTTTTGACCAAACGTGATGACGGTGGATGACGTTTTGACAACATCAAGTTTTCAACAATCCAAGCTTCCTCCACAATCACACTAGAGATGTTTCATGCAGGCTCAAATTTCACACCAAACCTCAACAACCAGAATTTGTCACTAATAAACTAAAATGCTTAATGAGTCAGGGGAAATAGTAAATGTCCAATAAATCCTGTAAGGTTCATTTTAATATTATAATATCCCAAAACACATGCATTTTTTATGCTTCCTTGGATATTTTTCAACATGTAGCCTATTGGCAAATAGTTTTGCAGATGAAATTTTAAAAACGTATTGTAGGATTTTCAGAGAATCATGAAATCATTTGATCCGTTTAATCAAAGTGGCAGCTTCTGTAAGATGAACAGTTTAGCTTTAACATATTCTAAAAAATATTATATTAATTCATTATCCACAAGACAGAAAGTTCAATCTCAGGCTAATCTGGAACTACAGAATTGAATTCTTTATCTCTGCGTGTTTTAATGTCTCTGCCTTTCTGAATAAAACTGAAACCAGAATAAGGAACCTCAGAAACGGGCTCCGTCTCATTAGATGCTCATTTTTTCTTCTGTGCCATAAACACTCCAACTTGAAGCACTTGTGTTCATGAGCCAGTGTCCGTTTTCCTGGAGCACACACACATATCTTCTTGTGCCATATAGGGGTTGAATATGCAACCAAAAAACAATGGGGATACAAAGAAAATGAAAACTGGACCTGCAAGCATATCATGAATTTTTCAACCACTTTACACGATTCATGAGCCTTTCCTCCTGCGTCGCTCCTCTGTGTATCATAACTTCTTCATCATCAGCCTCATATTATTGTATTAGTCATTGATTATAATGTAATGGTTGGAGTTGCAAATGGTATAATATGTAAAAAAAAATAAAAAATAAAAATGTTGGGTTTATATTGCATCATATTGAAAAAGAATAAGAAAGATAAGTTTATCAAACTTTAATTTCTAGGCCGGATTTTAAAGAAGCACGGTTTAATATTTTGATGGTTATTGATTTTGAGGGGGTTTTTTTGGCTTGTATTTTAATGTATGTATTATACAATCTGACGCCCAGAGGGAAAGGGAAAACTACAGTGAAACCTGAATTGCTGTGAATTAATGGAATTACTATTATTCATTTATTGATCTTCTTTGCAAAAGTTGGAATGGCCTTAATTTTGCTTCACCTGCTTCTATTGTGTCTGGCACAAAGTGCAGCTCTTTTTAATTTGCTAAATTTCTGATGCTAATTATGGCGCTTATATAAGCTGAGAGTGCACATCAAAGCAAGGTGAAAAAGTTCTGCGAATTCAGTTTATTTTTCATTAATCTGAGAAACTATATTTTGCATGAATATAAATAAAAATGGCAGACATTTTGGCTTGTACAAAAAATGTGAAGCAATTTGAAGATGAAAAAAAGAATGTACTGTTTCTGCTGTATCTGTATATATCTGAATATTTATTAAAAAAAAAAAAAGTCATACTACTAATTCTATTAACGATTAAAGGTTTTCTGGACAAAAATCTCTTTACCTGTTTTTGAACATTGTCAAGATTGTTGGAGTTGGATCTTCTGCTTTCTGTTACTCGACTCAAGGATCTGTGTAATCATTAAAGAAAAAAGTATTAAAAATCGCAAATAAAAGCTTCCTGTCAGGTGTCTTTATTCTTTAAGCACAGTGAAACTCAGTTTCTGCTCAAACTAGCATATAGTATCTAACAAACGTATTCACAGCTCTTAAGCTTTTTAACATTTTGTCAAATTATAAGCACAAACTTTAATATATTTTATAAATCATAACACACAGGAGTTCATAACTGTAGAATTATAGTTCGGTTTTCTAAATTGCTTCTTACCTTGCCATGAAACTGAAGTTTAACATTTGTCACAAACCATTCAGCACAAAGTTCCTCTAGTTGGTTGAGACCCAACCTGAACAGTGTTTGGCCTCCATGCATAACATTGCCTGCTGTGCTTGCTTCAGGGAAACTGATCGGAGTTTAGAAAAGAAATGGCACTAAATGCATGGAAATGAATGAAGAAATCTTTTAAAGGCAGTAAGAGATTTGAGACGACAAACATGTTCTAAATATTAAACCTTGAGATGAAGAAACTGTAGCAAAAGAGCAACAAAGTCCAGCTCGCAGGAAGCAACACAGTGCAACAGGCACATCACAGAGCTCAATTTGACCTTTTCTTCCAATGCTTGTTTTAAAAGTGATGCTTTTAGTCCAACTGATTAAAAGCTGAAAAGAAGATAAATCAGTGAAGACAGTTGATCAGAAAGCAGAACCAGCGATTCGCAGTGGGTTTGTCGGGTCTCTGCCATCACCAGGACAGATGAACACTTCAGCTCCCTCTGACTCCAGAGTAACTGGTTTCCTGCAGAAAATCAATGCTAATCATTTAGATGGAGGCTCTACTAAGACATCTGAGGAGCCTCTTGGAAGTCAGTGCACTCGACTAAGAAATGAAACTCTCTGTAATTCCCGTTTTCCAGAGCAAGCATCAGAGCGCCCAGCTGATTGTGTTTGTGGTCCTGATTAGATGTGCAGTAATCCTCTAAAAGGGGGAGCAAGAGCCGAGAGTAGAACGACCAGATGTGGATGGATGTACAAGCAGAGTGAAAACAATGTTAAATTATCCTACTTCAATTACAATAACTTTAAATTTCCAAACGTATGTCTGTATAAAACTGTTTAAAATCCCAGATATGAGTTTGCAACTCCTCAGCTGAGCTGCAGTACCTTTAAGGCGACGGTAGGCGTCACTGTTGGACAGAAGCATTTTTTGAGGTTTTCTGCGAAAGTCTGCAGCATTACACAGAAACATAAAAATGTATCCATTCACATACCTGAGGAACTTCCCACCTGGGCACGTTTCCTTTTCATTTGCGTCTTTAGAAATGAAAGCAGTTCATAGCTGTCTTACGTAGCCCAATAGCTGCATACCAAGAAGAAATAATTTACCAATTCTTTAGATTCACAATATGTTGAAATGTATTTTATTTTAATTTAGATGATTATGGTTTACAGCTGATGAAAACCATAAACAGATATTTGTCCCCCATTACTTTTGGTAGCAGAACTTGGGACAAAAATCTGTATAAAAATCCTGCTGTGTGAACTAATTAGCATTGTAAACCTTGATTTTAGGCAGACAAAAACCAAACGAGGTTAAAACAGTAAATCGCTTTTAATTTAGTTCTCTCATCGGCATGTGAGCTTATTTTTCAGATGACAAATGAAGTGCATCGGTAGTACAAGTCTGACAGGTTTTGATACATGCTCCATTCAGACATTACTAAAATAAAACTACAACATTTCAGCTCTTTGACCTGATAGAATAAAAAGACAGATCCATCGCTAGATACAACGGTGGCAGCAATACACAGGATTGCCCAAGCAGTAAAAGTACACGTTCCTTTAAGAAACAGGGAGAGAGAACGCGAAACATCTGGGTTTACAAATCCCCAATTCAAGTAGTATTTACCCTTTTTCATGTGTTTGTGTGTTCTGATTTAACAAATTCAAGTTTAGCAATGAAAAATGGCAAAAAAGTTGACTTAAAGTCCAGGTAAAAACAGGTGAAAGCAATAAAAACATCCAGGGCTGATCCAACTGCAGAGCTGGTTATGTCTCCTGCACAAACCGATGTCTGGATTCAGGAGGGAGCGCCATCAGAATGAGAGGAAACAGCTGTTCACTGGAGGAGCGACTCAGCTTCAGGAGAAAATGCAGACAGCAGTGATGGTGGATTCATTCTGGTTTCTCTAGACGATCAGAACAATCAAGAAAAAAAAAAACATTCCAAGAGTTTTTTGGTGGGGGTTAAAAGTTGAGATGGCGAAAGTATTCAGAACTCCTTGTGTGGGAATGCTAAAAACAGTTGTCTACATCAGCACTCCTGTCTCTTTAAATGAGTCTCAGCATCCAACAGTTTCCCCCCTGAACAGTAAAGATGAGTCCCAGGAGTGTGGAAAGGCAGGACTCTGCTGTGGAACTGGCGATGGGGTGGGAAGGTTTGAGTTGGAAGGGGAGCAGCTTTGGAACAAGCAGATGGATGACTGCCGCCTGAATTCAGCAGATGTGACTTGATGTTTAAAAGTTTGACCAAAAACTTGAGCCGAAAACATTTAGGAGACAGAAAAATGCAGAAATGAATCAGAAGTTAGGCAACGCATGAGCAGCAACCCAAATTTTCTGACTCCAAATCTATAATTCCTGCCAATGTTCTCTCCTGGATGTAAAGGGAGGTTGTTGTTTATTTTTTTTAATTAATTTAGCTTTTTCCAATCAGTTCTTGTTGCAGAAAACTCAAAAACGATGGGTCCAGATGGCTGATCCAACTCCAGGGGTTTTACTGACGAGGAGCAGAGTAGCGCCCCTCTGCGGTCCCGGCGCCCCGTCCAGAACCAAAGCTGGGTTTCTGTGACATGCCGCCACGAGTCGGGGGTCCCCTCGGTCCCCCGCCGCCTCCTATTCGCTCTCTGGGGCCGCCGGGGCCTCCTGGACCACGGGGTCTCATGTCTCGCCTGTCGCCCTCTCTGGCCGACCGGGTCTTCTTCTCCTCCACGTTTAGACGGACATCACCTCTGAACTTGATGGGCTGATGAAGACAACAAATTAGATTATAATCCAGATCGAAAAAAAGCTCAACCTCCTCTCAGACTAAAAGCTGTGTGTCTTACTCTGTTGCTGAGGATTTTCTGGACAGGTTCAGAATCATCAAACACCACAAAGCCGAAGTTTGGGAGCTTCCCTCCGCTGTTGATCCGCAGCTCCAGGACATTTCCGTACTCTGGAGGTAGAAAGGTCACATTGTTCCATGAATAAAATAATTTTTAATCCAATTCAACTGTTTAGGCTTCTGACGAATACAACCAGACCCTTTCCAGGCCAGTGCCTTACTGAGAAGCTTTGAAACTACTGTACTCTAGAGGCAAAACAATCAGATTAATCAATTGAAACAACAAAAAAACTTGTCAGTGTATTAATAGATTAATCACTGAGGAAATGCTACGATGCATTTTAGCCAAAGAAATGCGACATGCTTATTTTCTGTTTGCATCTTTAGAGCTTGTGTAAAAAAATCCAGAGAACGTGTCACTTTTTTTATCCAATTAATTGCCAGAATGATTGATTAATCAATAACTAAAATAATATTTAGTTGCAGCCTTTCTGTGCTCCTGCTAAACTGTTAGTTCTATTAAAGCTGCTGTTGAGGTTTTGCTCCAACTTACGTTCAAAGAACTCCTTCAGTTCCGTCTTATCCACGTCATGCGGAACGTTTCCCACGAAAAGCTGGTGGGCGTCTGGGTACCGGACCATCCTGCGGCCCTCCACCTCACCCTGCTCACCTTCACGAACTGAAATACAGACAGGAAACGACTTACTAAAATACACAAAAGCGATCTCAAATCAGCTGCATTTCCTGTCAGAACGTGAATCTAAAGTGTTGTGTGGCATTAGGCCGGCCTGTACCTGGCCTCGGCCCCCTGTTGGGGGGTGGAGGACCGCCGGGCCGCTGTTCTCTCGGCCTCTGGTCCCTCTGCGGTCTCTGTGCTGTCTGGGTCTCTGGTTTTACTTCCACTCTTGGCTGCAACAGAACAGGTTTTTATTAGACCAAGAAGCCATCTGATATTTGGATTTAGGAAAGAAATTAATCATTACTTGAATGTGCTTCAATTAGTTTTAGGCTAATAAACATAAGTAAAAAGTAAAGAGTCCAGAGTGAGCTGCTACAGCCGCTCTGGTGAGAAAGGAATATTCTGCTGATCACAAATCTGTAACTTTTTATGAAGATGATTTACCAAAACCAAACAATTTGAAGACCAGCAAGTTTTTTTTGTTTGTTTTTAAATCGATAATGCTTACAGTTTTGAGTCCAACGTTCTGCTTTGAAAACAAACTGCATGTGAAGCTACTGAATTAACAGTTTTATTTGTGCAAACATGACTGCAAAAAAGGGATCGTCTGCTTTTGTGTCCATACAGTTTTGGTACAACAGTCTGAAACTTCACCTTTTAAAAAAAAGCTGCCTGCATTTCTTTTCATGGCATAAAGTCTTTTCTGTTTTGTCAACACCTTTGAACATCGTTTACATGAGTGTTAAACAGTCTAATGAGCTTATTCTGAAAGATTATTGATATAATCCATTGGTATCAGTAAATCCATTTCAAATATAAGCATTTGACCACTTGATATTTTCAATGCAAGACCAGAAAGTCGTGTCAGCTTTTTTCAAAATTACATTTAATCTTCACACGAGTCCTAACCTCTTTACACATCAAGCTGACATTACGCATTGATCATATCAGCATTATGATAAAAACTCAACATACAAAAATAATAACTCAAATGTGACTGATCCAAAGAAATTGATTTAAATTAACGAAGCTGACCAATAGAGTTGCGAGTTCAACCCACCTGTGCTGTGGGAGTGGCTTTTACATGTGGAGGGAATCCTGAGACTGGGACAGCCCCACTGGGGGGGAGGTTCTTACTGGTAACCAGTGCCCAGGAGAACTGGTAAGGAAGTAAAGAGTGATAAGATTTCTAGTTTTCTAGGGCGTTTTCTCCGGTTCTTCCCACCTCCACACCTATCCTGTTTACCTCTTGAGCAGGGGGCGTGGCCTCAGCGGGCGCAGGCTCTGTGGTGGGGGCGACGGCTGTGGAGGGGCTTTTCTCCGTCTGCTCCTCAATCGTGAGCGCTTCCGTCTGCGTCTCCAGCATCACCTCGGCTTTCAGCTCCACCTCCTCAACCTCCGCCTCCTTCTCCGCCTCGTGCTCCGGTTCTGGGCTCGCCGCAGCTTCTTCCTCCTCGTCACCAGGAGCCGCTGGTTCTGAACTACAAAAAGATAATGTGGACGTTGGTTTGGAGCAACGTCCAAACCTCCGCACATCAGGGATTGTGCGGAGGTTTAGTGATGCATAGAACTACATTTTGGTAGTATATCGTAGATGAGCTGCAGGAAAATGAACTAAAAACTAAACTAGTAAACCCAGGAAAACTGGTAAAACCTTACCAAGCTGTTGGGTCGTAGTAGGGGGCCGACTCCTCTGGGGCCACATCAGGGGACGGGACCCTCTCCAACTCCTCCACCTCATCTTCAGACTCTGAAAATAAGAAAGAATTCATATTTTTTTTTAGCTATGTCTGCAGTTTATTTTATTACTTTTGCAAATCCCATGAAATTATTTCCAAAATGTCTTATTTTGAATGTGAATTCCATTTTAGCCATATTTAACAGTATTAGCCCAAAATGTATGTAATTATGGTGTGAATGAAAAAAAAGGTAAGCTGATAGAGCTCAACATGTACTGTTATTCTGTTTAGAAACAGAAAGTTGGTTTCACACAATGTTAAAAAGTGTTTCCCCCCTATTTTAATAAAGTTTATCATATTACACAATTTCTGCATCACAAAAATCATATTTACTATTACAATCCATCTGAGTCCAATATACAAACAACTCACTGAATATTATTGAAAATTCTTTTCTAGTCATTATATTCACAAAGTGAAATTAATACATTTTCCTGAAAATTACACAAAACCATTGTTTTAATACAAGAATGTTTTTGACCTATGAAAATCATAAGTTTGATCATTTCTCCATTAGTCTCACAATGAATACAGTTTCTCATTTACCATACAGATAATAAAGATTTATTATAGCATTGGTGACAGAAGATAAAATGGAGGACTTCCTCAGTACTTCAGAAAGAACCACGGCTACAAAATCTATAAAAAAATGTTCGCACCTTCTGGGGGTTCAGAGTCTGAGTCACCAAACACCTCGTCTTGGTAGCGAAACACGTCATTGTGGACGTAGAATTTATTTGCAACAGTACCCTGAAACAACAACAATAAAATAAACACCATGAAGAGTCAGGACATTTTTACAAGTCACACAAAATCTACAGCTGAAGGCGCGTGGGTCTCAGTCTGGGTGCCAACCTCTGGTGCCAGAACAAACGTCTGCATGAACTTCCTCATGGGCTGCATGTTGTTGGACAGCTCCCCCATCACCTGGACCACCACGCCTTCGTTCAGGGTGGCGTGGGCGTCCACATGTCGGATCTTTGTGTGACAATCACGGAAACTCAGAGCCATCACCCTCTTATGGATCTCCTGCAAGAAAAGACAGGAAGAAAAATCTAAGACTTGGACTTCCACTTAGTAAAGCTTTGATTGATTCTGGTAGCAAGTAATTTTTTAGAATCACTTAATACAGAGACGTCTGTATTTGCAGATCAAAGTGATTTTGGTCAAAATATCTCAATCTCCTTGTTAGAAGATGATTAGGAAATAATAATAATAATAATCGATTCTATAGATAATTGAAACTTCTAGTCTTGTGAATTCTGAATTGATTCAAAATGCTAAAAATTCAATTTTAAGTCTGCTTGACTTTTTGTAAAAAATATAATTTCAATAATTCTTTGACATTTCTTTAAATATAAACTGATGAATGTTGATGCAGGATGGAGCCTTATAGAATTGCTTTAAATAAATGTTTTAAAATTGCTTACAGTCTTTTCCCCTTCTCAGAGAATCTCTAAAGTGTTTGAATAGAAAAATTGGTTTGTGGATTAAAAATCGCTTCTGAATACAATCTTGACCCTAAAAATCGGAAAGATTCATACCTCTATCTGTAGTGCAAAAGGTAATTCTATTGTGATTTCTCAGTGTGGAAATAAGTCCTAAAACGTCCCGTGTTGGGTGACGCCACTTACGGCTTGGCCGTAAACGGCCTCGAGTGGTTTTCCGTTGCTGTCCAGGCCGCCGTGCACGTAAGACGAGTTCTTTCCGTAAAACCTGAGGAAACAGCCAAACGAGTTACTTAATAGAAAGGGAATTTAGAAAGCAGGATTTCTGTCTGATCAAAGAGCAGCAGCTGGTGGTACCTGTGCAGGTAGTCTGGGGCCTGGTTCAGGAGTGTGTAATACTGTCGGACAAACTCTCGCCCGACCAGCTGGGCACTTGGCTTCTCCATCACCATTTCTTTGGTCGACTGGAAATCTCTGCAGGAACAAAGCGGACAAGCTCGTCAATAAGTAAAGAAACCAGTTTAATAAATGAGCCAATAGATTTATGTCTTAATTAAAGTTTTGGTCACAGCAATATTAAAATTCAAACTGCAGCAGATTGTTCGGATCCTGTTCTGATGACTCATCTACACTGACAGCGCTCATCTGCAATCCCAGGAGTCATTTCCAGTGAAAATCAACACCCATTTCACACAAACATGTTGCGTCTGACTCAATATGGCTTCTTTTTCTTTATTTACTTGTTGGGCCAGCGGCACTCGCTGCGTTTCATCTGTAAAACTGACTGACAGCCGTTTATAACCACATCCTTGTGAAAACAACTTAGAACCTGAACAAAATTAACATTTCTCCTCATATGCTGTGTGAGAACGCAGCTGTAAATGTTTTGGTCAGACTTTTTTTTCTGGCTAATTATTTCAGTATTTCCTCTTGGGCCTGAGGTGTTGCTTGCAATTTCTGTCCTAAAGCTACAGAAAAAAAAAAGAAAAAAAACTGCAAAAGCTCTCCAACCAGGAAGTATTTTAATTTTACATGACCACTTCGACTTTTACTGAAGAATTCGTTTCGCTCTGAAGGGGGAAATAAAACTCTTCAGTTTACATTGCAGTTCTGTTCACCTTTTTTAGAACCAAAGAGTTTTCCTTTAAATTCAATATTTGCAGTAAAAAGGCAGACTCTAATAATGCTGATGGAAGGATAGGTTGCAAAAAACGAGGCATGCTTGAACAGAACGACATTCTTCTGAGCGGCAAAATACAACCACAGCTCAGGCTGCCATTAAGAGCAAGTTGATTCCCAGCTCAGTATCTGCTGGTTAAACTGGAAAAAATACATTTACAAGTAAAAAGAAAATCTATCCTTGTGGGTTTTTTTTGTCAGTATTATTAAAGCAGAAACCATTTAAGAGTTTTAAGCCAAAATCATTTTGATTTGTGAGCTGGAAACTTGTTTGGGTCCAAAAGCGTTTTTCTCCCAGCAGGGATGACAGTTTACAGACTACACAAAGTTCTCAACATCAGCAGTTCCATTACATCCACATAAAATAATGCAGACATACTTTTTCTTTTCTAGTGGTCAAAGTCAGGCTGCAGCTTACATTTCAATCTATCCATTTTTTTTAGTAATATTGATAATGATGTCAGAACTGCAAATATCAAAGTCCAGACCTCGCAAAAGAAAAGCTGCTCTTAAAATAATAAAAACATATCCATAATGAAACCACTCTGAAAAACAGCAGAACAACTTCAAGGATTTATTATGAACCAAACGTTGCATTTATTGATCACCTCAAGCCAACAGCAGAAGTGATTCAAATAGAAACCCAAACAACCCCAAATGATTGTAGGTTTTTGGGGTTTAAAAACAAAACAAAAAAACAAACAAAAAAAAAACTTAGTCGGTCGTAGTTTTAATCATGCAGGTTTCTGACAAACCAAATGATACCTGCCCATCCCCAGTTCAAACACCTATGAGATTAGGGCCGGACAATATGACTGAAAAACGTATTTCCTATCGGTCAATAGCAACAATTATTGATCGTTTTTTGTTTTAAATATCTGAAATAATACCAAATTGGTTATGTGACATTTCCTGTTTAATCCAGTTTTCACTCCACTCTGTTCAGTACTCAATAGGCTGTTGCTAGGTAACCAAAGAGTGAGTGAGTTAGTTGATGCCACCAACCTTGGCTGAGCAGCTGAAGTCTTTTAATCTGCCTACATCTCCCAGAATGCTGTGCAGTTCAGTGAAATTATTGACAGTTCTATAGGCTTAATCTATTGACATTGATTACGTGTATCGCAATATATATAGTTATTGATTTATTGATCTTGCACAGGTCAGATGTTCCTGTATTTATATAAAATATGGAAAACCTACCATTTTTTTCATTTTTTTTCACTTGAACCAAAGGACTATTATGCATTTTATGTTCTCCTGATGCAGCAGCCCTAGCACCATTGAGAGCAAAACATTTCCAGCGTAGTCAGCAGGTCAAACTTACTGCATCTTTAGATGATTGTAGTAGGACATATGTAGATCAGAGCAGTACTTTATCCACCAATGACCCATCGACCTGCAACAGGAAGTCTGGAGTCCTACCTTCATTTCCTCCAGTGTAAAATAAACGATTCCCACCATTTCAACAATTTAAGGACACAAAATGTAATTGAATTGAAGTCCTGTTACTTCACAATCGATCCAGCTTTGCGTAATGCACCAGAAGTCTTCACAAGTTTCGCACCATTTGCTTAATGCACCATCTACAATGTTTTACATGGATGGATTCCTGAAGCTACTCATTAACTGGAGCATTAGTGTATTGCATGTTCAGCTAATTTGAACACATTCTCTAGAAATGATCACAGTAAGGCTGGGGAGTTAAAGCCCATCAAACCTTTGGAGGGTAGACAACCGTTCTGTTTATTTGCTTAAAGAAAATAATCGTAGCTCCGTAAAACGACTAGTTTCTATGCACCACATGCTGCTAGAACATGTTAATCAGTAACCAAAATGAAATGTTCTTGTCGGCAACAAAGCCAAGAGCCATCTGGTGATCTCAAGGACTCCTTCCTTCACAGCCAGCGATAACATGACAAACGTAACATGTTTCCATTCTTTTCAAAAAGCTTCGACTCCATTTATCCTGGTTTGCATGAAACCAGCCTCATTTCCTCGGCGTGGTCACCAGTGCACATACAGCACGCAGACAAAGGCCGCGCCATGCCGGCTGTGATGGAGCCGCTTACCCCGGCCTAAACACACGCAGGCCCCGCGAACTGCCGGGACATCGGGCCACTCAAGCGGCCGTTTCCAGATATAACCTGGCCTCACTTGGCACGAAGCCGCCATCGACCAAGGAGCTTAACAGCAACAGCTGTAGCCGCCTGCGGCCCCCGAACCGAGGCAGAGGGATCCTCAGCAGCACGTGTCCTGGACCGTTCCCGGCCACGCTCTCTGCCGCAGGCGACCAGAGCTTCCCCGGCAGCATGGTTAAAACTATACTAGTTAAAATAAAATCCTACTTATTAAAACGCAACCAATAATCTGATTTGGGACACGATAAAGAGAATAAGACGGGAGAGAGTCACGATTGAAAGGCTAAATAGGAGCTAGAGAAGGGCGGTGGCTACTTCCTGGAGCGCAAAAGCGAAACTGATGGATTTTTCAAATCTTTAATTTATGTTAAACGATTCTATCACTATTTTAATACTTATAGGCTTAATTGTTTATAACCTGTAACATTATAATTTTAGAGCATTTTAACAGGAACTTAATGGCTTCCTACAAAAAAAATGCTATTAACCCTCACACGAACCCCAGAATTTAGACAGAGCCCGACCCAGTTTAGTAAATAACCACGATAAGAGAAGAAACCGAGGTTGTTATTACAAGACATAAACAATCTGTAGATGAAATTAACTTACCAACTGGTCAGTTGTATTAAAAACTGTTGCCTTTCAATCGATTGATTCTTTGAATTGCCGTAAAGACTGTCGGAGAGCTAGCGGCTTCACAACGTGCTAGAGCGCCTGGATACCGGTCTCACCTCCGCAACCGAACAACAAAATCCCGCCTCTGAAAACATTCCTAGCAAATGAAATTCGATGTTAAGACTAATAAACCAATCGCTTGAGGGAACCACAAGGAGGGGCGCTAAATAAGGTATGAGACTGACAGAGGTCCGTCCCGCCCCTTTCTGTTTGCTGCAGCGAGGTCCTTCTGTGCGATGGTTTTGTGAACTGGCGTACACCGATATTGTTGACTGGAGGCGCACCGGTGGAGTTTTTCCGCTTGGGGGCGACAAAAGCATTCGGTCAAAGTGAAATACGTTCAGTTCCTCACTGTATGCGAAATGTTTGTGAATCCAAAAGCAAATTTATCTAGACATAAAATGTAGTAGAGACATTACAAATGCTATCCAGTGACTGCAAATAATATGTAAATATCCAATTTTGAAATATAAATTTCCATTAAAAATTACTAAGCTGTATAAGATATTTAGGTGACCTACCCTGCCTTTCACTATAATAAGCGGATATAAATAACGGATGGACGGATTTTCTATTAGGTTCATCATCAGGTTCAAAAAGTTACATTTATCCCATAGTCGTATGTACTATATAAAGAACTAAATGCATCCAGCATTAAAAATGTGGGTTTCAGTTGGAAAGTTACTGAAAATCAGCAATGAAAATGTTATAAGAGCGCTGGCTTAAAATTTAATCTGCAGTTTTTTTAACACAAACTGTTGATTAGTATTACTTGATGACACCATCAGTGCTATCACTCTGAACATAACACGACATTTTTCCATGTTAAGTTAAATAATCTGCCATTATGAAAATGTGGAACAATTACTTTCCCATGAATATTCATTTAAAACAAGCCCATATTTAGCTGAAAAGTTACTTGTAAGTTAGTTCTGCCTTTTTTCACATGTACAAATTTGCACTAGAAGCTACACCAAAAATACTTGGTTGGATTTTTTAAAATTTATTTATTTATTGCAGTGCTATTTCAGGTCAAAGGTTGTTCAGCTATGAAAATGGTCTAGTCAGAGCTAGAAACTAAATCCTGGTGAGAATATGTGCTAAGACTAAACAAAAGATAAAGTTCATGTTATATCCCTTTACATTTTTAGAATGAATGATAGAAATATCAGGAGTAATTGCCAATACAACATGATTTCAGTAACGGCAGTGACATTGTTTACATAGACTTAATTCATTTTTAGATTTTTATCAGAAGAAGTGAGCTAAAAAATATTGATGTGAGTTTACTTTTGATTCCTTTATTGGTTTGCCTTGTCTGCTGGGGCAGAATGAAGAGGTATTTATTTTTTCCCCGCTGTGGCAGAGAGGAGGCGCTGCATGCTTTATGGACGAGCCCCAGAGGTTGTTTCACATTCCTGACTCTGGAGTCTGGATGAGCGGGTGGGGATGGTAACTGGGTGCTCTGGCTCTCCCTCTGCTGTCTCCCAGGGGACCATATGCAACCTCAGTCGACCAGAAGAAAATTCAACACAAAAAGTAAAGAATGCTGGAGCAAAGGCACACAGAAACTCAGCCTAATAAGGCAGTATGTATGAGAACACAATGTCCTCAAAGCCATACAACATGAACACATCCTGTTTTGTTGAAGAGTTGGTATGATATTTGGACTTTTAGACATTTATGACACAAATTACAATTCAGTAATGATTCATTCATGTTTTTGAAGTGATTGTCAGTACATTTTATGCAATCAATGAAATTCAAAATCTTTATTGTTTGATGAATGACAGCAGAGTAAAATTGTGACCAATCACAATCTAACATCATAATACTCAAATGGAGGACTGGAGCTTATGAAAATCATGAAATGAAGTTCTGGACTTTGACTGGACCATTCTTACACTTGAAAATACTTTGATCTAATCATGACTGCGATGAACCTTTGCTCTAGTACTGCAGCTTCTAACAGGTTTTTCCATCATCATGGGCTTCTTCGTGTCTTCTCTGGATTTTGTTCATCTTGATTGACCTGTTATATGGATAGCCATGCCTTCGTGAGTTTGCAGTTGTGTCACATGTTTTTGATCTTCACATGAAAAACTGAAAAGCTCTCTTTGAGATGTTCAAAGTTTTGGATATGGTTTTATAACCCAACTCCGCTGTAACCCTTTCCACAATTTCACAAAGAGCAGAGCAGACAGATGAGTCTGGTGCATCCTTCAGTCTTCATGATGCTGTTTGTTCACAAATGTTCCTTCGCAGAACAACTCCATCTCTATATAAATCAAATTACACAGAGGTAGACTCTAATTTGATACTCTAATTACTTTTTAGAATATTTAATTTTATTTAGAAGTATTAGAAAATAGGGGTTGAATACAAATGGATGTCACACTTTTTAGATTTTTGTTCGAAAGAATTTGTCAACCATGTGTCATTTTTCTTCTGCTTCACAGTTAGTTGCTAGTTGCTGTGGCCTTGCTGGCACATATTCTGTAATTCCAGTAAAATTAATTGACTTTTTTGTAATTTGATATAGCTGAAGTATGCATAAGGCTCTGTGTACCGTCATAATGACGGTGACTGGACCCGTTTCTGTGGCTTCCTAAGATGAGTATGCTTGCTTAATTTTATGATTTTATTAAAATTAAGGTAGATTTCTTATACCCCTAGAATTTAATATAAACTGTTTAAGAAGATTATTCTGATTTAGAGGTTTGCAAAACAGTTCAAAACAGTTAAGCATGTATGCTGCATAAGACGGCAAGATAAGCTTTCTCATGCTTGAGTCCAAAAAATTTCAAAAATGTCACACATGAAAAACAAAGTCTGGCTTGTGGTGCTGTGCAGATGTCAAGTCAGATCATCTGGGTAAAAAATTCTTTTGTAGAGAAGACTGATGCAGATATGGAGCCATGCTCAGATGTTTTTGAAGACATTTATTCAGGAAACGAACTAGACCGAGCTCTTTATGTCACAAAAAAGAAAAAAAAAACATGGTGAGAAAAACTCTCAGCCTGCGAGGTTCTCCCCTTATTAGCAAATCATTTTTTAAAACTTATTTTCAAATATAAGCACACACACGCACTGCTTTTAGAGCACAGATTTGTCTGGAAATTGATTAAAAAAAATTACAACTTTGCTACCAGTAGTCAAACTGCTAAAAAAAATACACCAAATGACAGTAAAAATGAAGGAGGCCACCACCAAAAAAAGTGCAAAAACTGAAAAGTAAGTTTAGTAGGAAGCAAGCAGAGGGAGTATTTATTTAGAAACTTTATTTTTGACTTTACAGTTTCATTCTTCTGGTCTCAACTGGTCCCAAATAAAAAAAAAAGCCCTGAACATATCGTGGAACAGACAGCATGTAATAATATCAATGTAAATTTACATCGGAGGTCTTTAGTTTTTACCTTACTGGGTTTTTGTTAAAAAACAAACAAAAGAATTGAAATGTTCACAAACACGTGATGTTATTGCAGACTGTGAACTTTTATAGTTTTGGAAGGTTTTTTTAGTGGTATAGCTAGAAAAGATAATTAATAATAGGAAAGTAACACAAAACTTGCAGTTAGCACCTTAATTGTATTCTCTTTATTAACTTATGGATCATCAACACCTTGTCCTGTTAGTAGCGACTAGAAGTTTCTCTCAAACTGTTGCTGCCCATCAGAGGAACTTAGATGATGAGGTCTTTGTCCACATCCTCTGCAAACACAAAGAAAACATATTAATGAGTTACAGTGTGATGACAACGTAAAGATACATGATTGAAAAGTTGTGCTTCCTGGATTTGTAACAAATAATGGGAGTGTGGAATCTATTGTGTTTAACCTTGAGGTTAAAGGTAAATTTTGCTGTCTTTAAATTAAAATTTCATCAGTTTAAATTCAAAAGACAAAACATAGTCTAGAGTTCAGGCTGTGTTAAAGGTTACAGGCTAATATAAAAAATTAAACAGGAGCATTTTGTGCATCAATTGTCACTCACGCTCTTTGATGCCAAAGCAGGAAGCCCACTCCTCCAGGGCGATGTATTTGTCGCTGTCGGCATCACAAACCTCGAAGAAGCGAGTGGTGCAATGCTCCATGGGAATGAGGGGAGCGCGCAGGGGGGCGAGCTCTGAGTGGGTCAGGTACCTGATGAAAAACAAAAACAGCATTAATCATGTTTTATAGTGCAAAAACTTGACTCAATAACACCAGGGCAGAAATGATGCTTAGATACACTGTGTATATTTTCCCCTCCAATACAGTCATTGAACATTCAGCAGGGAAACCAAGACATTCCTCTCCGGAAATACTCTTTGAAATTCCTTCATGGGGATCCTAAAGCAAACCCAGAACTGGAAGGACACATAGTTCTTAAGAAAAGCATCTTGATCAACCACCTGAATGCCCTCAGAGGTTCATTTCAGTTCAGTAGCTCAGCTGCGTATCTCCAGCTCCAAACAGTATGCATACTAACTCCAGTCACCCAACTAACTTCAGCTCCCCTTACCTTTCCTCCAACCAATAGGAGACAGAATTTTCCAAAAACACTAAAATACTCCTGGATGGTGGTAAAAATGGGAACATTAACTTGAAGTTGCTGCACAAAGCAACCATATCAATATTGGATATATTATTTTTTTTTCTTCCTTTTTTTATATTGAGAGGTGCTAAGTGTATCAGTGCTACTGCAGCATTGTTGAAGGAGCCAAGTAGGTCTCCAAACATATTCCATCAGCATGTTTTCCACATCCTTACCCGTCGACGGGGTGCTGGTCAAGCTGGCCGAACTGCCAGTGGACGGGGAAGATGTACATGTTGTAGTTCTTCTCGAAGTCGCGGGCCAGGAGGTCCAGAGAGTGCTCACCAGCCTGCAGCCTCTTCTCGTTCTCAAAGATCTTCTTCACCTGAAAAACAGGACAGGTGTGGTTTAATATCCGAGATTCCGAATGGAAAATTAATGAGCTATTTAAAATTTATTTTTAAAAGCAACGTGGGATGTTAGGAAGTTAATAATTCAGTTATTTTAGTTTTTCCCCTCATTTAAAAGCAAATCAAACATCCCTACAGTAAGCCATCTGCTTGCATCTCTTCATTTCTTTAACATTTTGATGCAGCATATCAAGAATGAGTTACAATATCAGAACAACAACAGATTGGAGGGTCTTTATTTTGAGATAAACTCTCCAGTGGCGGAACTAAGAGTTGATTCAGGATAGATCAATACAATCCAGCCGGCCAGCTGGAGTGGGCAGGAGAGCAATTAGTCTTTATGAATCAAATCTCAAAATTAAAATGTTAGCAACTATTTATGCAGCAGGTTAGTATTTTATACCCTTTCAAATAAGTGATTGTGTCACATTTTTGTTGATTCCAACTATTTAGTGAGTTACAGGCTTTTGATCAAGAAAAGTTTGTCACAATGGCTGAAAAGAAGAAAAGCACTCATGCATGTCTTTTAATGTGCATTTTCTCACCCTAAGCTTCTGCTTCTCGGTCAGCATGTTGTTGTCCTCGTCGCGCTCGTACAGAGTCACCAGAACGTTCTTCAGCCAGTCCCTCATGCGGAGAGGGAACTCGTTCAGCTCGTTGTCCAGGCAGGGCTCGATGTCTGCACAGAGCAAATAAAGTCATCATTTAGTACAATATAAACGTTAAAGCATATGCTTAACATCTTGTTTAATGACTTAAGGATAACTATTCTTATAAGACAAAGCATTTTACAAGTTTTGCAAACTTCAAACTGCAAGTGTTTGTTTTTTCTTCATCTTACCCGTGAGCTCATGTTTAACTATTTAATATGATTCAGATCTGTTTATCCTCAACTATGCCACAGACTGAATACTGTTTTCTTCTTGTAAGCTGAGATGTGCCGTGATCTCCGTCCGAACCCCACAGCCCTGACTCATCTCCCTGAGCTGCATGTGTCATGTTCAGAGAGAACAGACAAAGAAATGCAGCCAGCGTGTCTGGACAGAGCCCGCAGGATCCGACATGACAGTCCAACCCACCCATCAATCTCAGCAGAGAGTGCAGACATGAGAAGAGACTCTGAGAGTCTGATGTAAGAGCCGAGCTCGGCTTCAGTTCCTTCACTTTTTCACACATGTGAGAGGGAACTACGCTGCACATGTACACAAGCTAGACACTGGTGAAACTAGCAGGGTGTCAAAACAAATAGTAGTCCACAGTAATCCACAGTGGCACCAGAGAAAGAGGCATAAATTTTACTTAAGGTTTGCTTTTCCATTACTTAACTAGTACCAGCAGATCTTAAATCGTATTGCATCCTCTTGAGTTATACACTGCAGAGAGTGTTGCATTATAGTATGTTATACAGTGTTGGAAGAGGTCAAGCACTCACATTTGCAGGGTCCAATGTAGTCCAGGTGCAGCTTGTGGCCCTTCTTGGTTCCCTCCAGAGCACACTTGGTGGCAAAGAAGTGGCAGGAGGAATCGTAGGTCTTGTTGTCAGTGCCGCAGACCTGGAAACAAAAATCAACTCAAGTAAAAATGCAGCGGTTTATAAAATAGATGCTAATTTTATTAGAGACAAATGTATTTTCACACAAATGTTTTTGACCCCTTTAAACTGAGAAGTTTAGAAAAAAAATCCATCTTAGATTTGGATACATTTATGCAGTGCAGCATTATATGGTGATCAATAGTTTCTACAAAAAGGTCTTTAAAAAAATATATAACTTAAGCATTTTTATTTATTCTGCTTTTCTTTTTTTAGTTCATCAAGATGCTGTATGTTCCAAACTTATGAAATCCTATAGGAGAAGACTAAGTGTTGCACTTTTGGCAAAAGGTTATACATTAATAATAAATACTGCTGATTCTTGGTGAGAAAGAGGGGGAACAATGGGTAAAATCAGAGTGTGTAATGTTTATTTTTCTTTTTACAAAAAGGGTTTGGTACCTCATGTTGAATAGATATTATGTATTCAGATACAGTAGGTATCTCCGGTTAACTCACATGCTCAAACTCTCCTTCGGCAGCAGGGCAGGTGGAGGGGTCCTGGCACACACACATGGGGGTGTTGCTGTCATCAACCTCACACACCTTGCCCTTCTTGCAGTGGTAGTTCAGGCAAGGATCTACAAAAAAACCCAAAAATATATTAATGCCGAAGGTAAGGACACAATTTTGTAAGAACAAAATAGCTTCAGCAAAATTGTTCAATATTTTAGGTTCTTAATCTTTACTTATTCTGCTGCTGTTTGTGCATTTTGATTTATATCCCAGTTTAAATTACTGAATCAGTGAACCAAAAGTTTGAAACTTGTGAAAGTTATTATCCATAGTTGTTCAAACTAGATATATAATTTCCAATTCTACTTTTCTGAAGCAAAAATAGCATTTTTCCAATAACACAGTAAGACTCTACCACAATATATAATAATGTAGCATCTCTATCTGATCCATGTATGTGACAAAAAATTACTTTTAATAGAAAAATATCCAATGGTTATGACAAATTCCAGCTGAAAAGGGATGTAATAAACAGCAGCCAGACAGGAAACACAGATGAGGCCTTTGGAAAAAGATAGGATTAAGAAAACCAATTTCTCTTCAGAAAAACAGTCTCCACATTTTCCCCTCTGGATTATGAAATAACTGGAACCTTGGACTGGAGGAGTCCAAGATTCCAGGCTGTTCCTCAGCGAAATTGGACACAATACAGTTTATGCCATAGTTGCAATTGACAACTTCAGCAGAGTCAGCAACCAGATCACCCTGAAGAATTTTTCTTTTAATTAGCTGAAGAAGCATCAAGTATTTACTTCCCCTCCAACCACTGGCTTTGGGGTATTAGCTTGAAAAACGTCTAAGGGCCAAATGACATGTTGAAAACAAAATGTTGACAGACTTTTCAGAGCTTGAGATGCTGACGACATTGAGGAAAAAAGTGAGAGTTACAAAATGAATGAATGTGTCCCTCATAAAAATCATTCTGGTGGCAGATGTTTGGAGAAATGGGGAGGATGGTCTGATGTGAACTAATGCTGATCACTGATTACAATGTCTGTCTAAATGCCGCCACACTTCTTGAGTTTTTAATTACTGTCTCAGTCTGTAACTTAGCTATTTTCTTAACTTTCTTTTCTTTAGTGAATAAATCATCATTTAATTGTTTATTTTTTGAAGTAAATTTTGAGCTTTATGCTTTGCTATCACAACTTTTGTCTTGCGTGGCCCATTGTGTTATGCATAGTTGCCCACAGTTCATTCGTACTGTTCAGCTATTTTTGGCTACATTACACTTACTTTCTGTCCTTAACGTTTTTTAAACATATTTCTCAATATTGGACATGGAAACAAACAAAAATGATCATAAGCTACATACTTGAACACAGCTGGAAAAGTGAAAGTGCTAAAAATGTGAAGAATACTCTTTAATATGCCCTAAAGTGTTTTAAACAGCCTGTAGCCTCTCCAGTCTTCAACTTTTGCTGCTTATTCAATTTTCTGTGGTTGAATTGCCTCTTTAAGCTGGGTGGAACATATAATCACAGGCATCTGCATGCGGAACGAGGCAGTCTGTCATTATGGCTGTTTAGTGTGCCAGCTTGAGCCTCGAGCAAACCTTGAAACCTCTGCATAGCTGCACCCAGTCTCCAGAATGCAGCCAAAATACTTTAAGGTTGTTTATCAAAGAAGGCTATTACTGTAGACAAAAATCATTGAAGCAACCTTTTGTGTCAAAATTAATCCTCTTAGACATGTTTGCACGAAAGTATAATCATGCATACTTGGGTGTACCTAGATTTTAAACCCTTCATGTGGAGAATTAGCCTATGCTAAAAAAACTCCCAGATATTGTTTACACTACGTTTATGCTTTATTTGCGTTAGGTGTGAACTTGGTTCCAAACAAGCCATTTAGAGTTAGTTTTAGAGGGTTTGGCTTCCTGCTGAAGCAAGATATGTTTATGGTTTAGATAAACAATCTTCCTATATTAACAAGTTATGAACTTACTCTCAAAAACATCTTCAATCTCGATGGCTTCATCAAACTCTCCAACCTCCACCTGCACTGGGTTGGTTCCCACTTCTGTTTCCTGGAATGCAGCACATGTCAGAGGTTAGGCGTTGAACAAATGATCAATAATCTTTTGGAACATCTAGTTTCAGATTCATCTCTCCATGGTTTCCTCAAACTACGCATTGTTTGTCTACAAAAGGCTTGAAACATCACCAGTCCTCCCTGAAGGCCAACGGAGTCTGAGAGACCAGAAGATCCAGCAATAAAAAACAGCTGGATCCACATGTGGTCAGGCCAAAAAAGAAAACAAACCTAATGGTTTCCTGGCTAGTTTAACCAGTGGCTAAAATTAACAGCTGTGGGATCTCTGGTCCCGCTGGACCTCTGGAGCAGGAAACCATAAAACGGTCACATGAAAGCCCAAGATTTTCTTTTAAATAAATTTGTCTAAAATCCAGCGCTGCTAAAAACATATTATACTGATAATTTCTGTGGTTCTCTCAAGGGCTTTCCTGAAATATTGAAATAAAATGATAGGGTTTTATTCAAGGTAGAGTGAAAGAAATCCACTGAAGAAGAAATAAATTGGTCTTGCAGGAAAAAAACAACAACAAAAAATCATCTGGACTGACCTCAACAACTGGCTCTTCAGTAACCAGCTCCTCCACAACTGGCTCCTCCTCAGTCTGCAACACAAAAACAGGAATGATCTGACTACAGACACAGAATGTCCACACAATGAAAAATTGAATATACAACTCTCACGGGAGGAATTGGCCTTGGAAAAATTGTTAATCCAAACAAACTTTACATGTGAAAGCACACCCACAGTTAGAACTACAGAGGAAGTCTATTAAACAATGAGGGGTGATCACGGGAAAGAAGACGTCATGGAGAATAGTGAGTACAGACTGGAAAGACAGTTCTTCCTGGCTCTGCCTCTCAGACCTTATTATAAGGTCTGAGCTCAGGTGCCTGTAGTCAGCATGCCTGTAGTTATGCTAATAAAGTTTAAGACCACATTTCCTCTCATTCTTCTCCTACTACTCTTCTATTTGCATTAATTGGTGTTATTTCAACTGTTATTTTTATGTTTTCTCAGTTTTTTTCTCTCCATGGACGCTGCATCTAGTTTGGTGTTTTGTTTGGCTTTGATACCTTTTGAAGGAGAACATTGGCTGACAGAATGCTGCTATCAATAAATCTTTCTACCTCTTTTTCTATTAACTTTTTATTTTCCATTGACATAGAAATTACTACTATATCAATTCTTCTGTTTATTTTTGTGTATTTGTTCTACCTTCTCAAGTCCAACAGTCGGTCATGGCAGATGGCCACTTTTACTGAGTCAGGTTCTGGTTCTGTTGCCAATTTCTCCCTATTAAATAGGAGTTTTTTCTCCCCACTGTCGTTATATACATGTTCCAGTATGAGGATTGGTATAAAGCCATCGACACGACACTAAATAGTTGTCCAAGACAAAATGCTGCAAGTCACTGACTCGATGGGTTTCCTTAGAGAGAAATTTTGTAGCTAATTTCAGTAATTAACTGAATTTAATGAACTGTTGGATAACTACAATCAATTGAAATGCGTGATTGAATTGAAATTGTTGTTTGTAAAGTGCCTTGAGGTTACATTTATTCTGAAATGGTACTATGTAAATAAGCTGAATGGAATCAAGAAGGGAAAATGTTCACAAAAGGATAAGGACTAGAAATGGCCACAGAGACTTGAACTTACAGGAGCAGCGATGGCGTGGCCAGCCAGGCACAGGAGGAAGACGATCCACACCCTCATCTTCAAAGACTGTAAGGAAAGAGAGAGAAACAATTAAATTTTTCTATTTGTCATCAAATTAAAGAGTGCAGGAGATGCTTTAGAATAACAGATGACATAAAGCCTTAATATATTTGTGTAAACATTTGCAGTTCCACTTCTTTATTATTCCAGATGTTGTTTTCAGAAGTTGGTGTGCATTCAGGGATAAACTTCTCAGAGTTTTTGTGTGAATGCAAATTTCACTAACTTCAACATCTTAGTTTATAAAGTATAGAGATGCACAGGTCATTCCTGATCTAATGTGCTGTGCAGCTAAAGAGGTCAGATGACAGGAGATCTGATGAGTTTCCTGATGGAAGGAATTTTGACACTGCAAATAAGATGTACAATAGCAAGCAGATTCTGATTGAGTTTATGTCTTATAACTATTTGAAAACCCAGAATGAATGTTGCACTCTAGAATATGATCAAAAGCAATACATTACAAACAAAGTCAGCAATTCTTGGTACTTCTTGGTTGTTTTATGACAATCAGGTCTTTAATTCTAAGAGTGTGCTCTGTCATGTCAAACCATCTTTCTCAAATAAATTGAGAACACATCACATATTATGTGAGTCTAGACTTTAGAAGTATGGATTTTGCAAAATATCAAGGTGCACTTCGTGATTGACATCTTTTTTTACCCTTAAGTCACATACAATTACAATACAATATACAATTACGGTAAAGTGAGGTGACTAAGAAATAATGCAGATAATGTCACACATGTGGATGTTCATTGAAGCTTAAGATGTATTATATGCATGCTCTCTATTAAACACAAAAATAAAGTCAGTAAAAAACATGCTAGAATCACATTGCTTGATTTGAATCTGCTTGTAGGATTTATTTTAAATAACTTTTCTTATTGCAATTATAACAAATTGTAATATTAAAAGAGACTCTAAAGATTAAATGTCTAAAAACATATATATGTACTCCACAAATCTTATGACACCTGTCAATTTTTAAACAACCCACTTATCCACAACAACACAATAAACAGTCTTATAACGGTCTGTGGTTACGCCTTTGTTCAAGAAACTTCATTTGAAAATAATCTTATGAGTTCAAAGAGGAGTTTTGCATTGTGCAGCATTAATCAAAGCACATAGTGGCTACTGAATGTGTCAAATGAAGCCTCAGAAATGTTTCTGCACACAGAATGTGTTGACATTTGAGTGGAAACTGGCGTGTCAACAGGCTCCTGTCTTTATGTGCACTTTCAGTCAACATTTTCCCTCGAACTGAGGCAACATGTTTTCATTCATGACTTCTTCCACTCAGGTCTCAGCTTCAAAATAATAACTTCCAACATCTTTCCCGAATTTTCCCTTGTATTAATATATGTAAAAAAAAATAAAAAAAATAGAAGTACTACCTGCAATAATATTATGGTTATGGAATTAAAATATAACCTCCTTAGAAGCCACCTAAACAAATGTTCATTACCACGTGTATGAGATTTCAGTTAGTTTTACATTTGCTCTAATTTTTTTTTTACAAAATTATAGAAACTGAAATGTTAATACAATTTTTGAGCGAACAGTATTCTGTTACAACTTTTTAAACATACACAATTTGTTCAAAAGACAATTAAAACTAAACTTTTTGAGTTTGCTTCATCTTCTACAAATATTGTGACTGCAATTGTTTGTTGTTTGTGTATTATCCCAATTCCTTGATAATTACAAAATAAATTAGACCTCAATCAACAATTTCACTCAATTTATGCTAAATCTGATTTTTCAGATGGATTTTCTGCACAAAACACAATAAAGAGATGCCCTATTTTTAAGCATGGTAACTGGTTGTTATTTAGTTTACAGTTTCTTGCTTTTCTCCACAAAAACTAACATCAGACCTACATTTCTAATTTTTTTTATCTATGACTACACTATTATCGAACAGAATCTGTTTGAAAATATCACTTTATCAATTCAAAAGAACATAGTGCGTATTTTTTGTTTTAGCTGCCATGAGAAAAGTCTTTGTCTGAGAATCTGTTTCTCCCCTCGAGCGTCCTGTCTGAGCATTCGTTGTTTGAAACTCAATGAAGAACTTCTCTTGATGTAGAAGAAATAAAGGTTCCTTTGTTTGGTAAAGGAGTGTTGCATTGCTCAGTCTTTCTCTCTTTCTGTGTAGATTATTCCCTTCTTCAGCTCCATGTAATCAGCTGTTTCTCCCAAACATCCAAAAAGGTCTGTTAGGCATCAGAGACTCATGCTAGCAGAGGCCAAGTTTAAAAGTCAAAGTCCAAACTGTTCAAAGTAAATAAAAAAATCTGAAAATAAAAAATAAATAAATAAAAACATAGGCAAACAGCCTTTCTTTTGGTACTGTTTTTTTTTTTTTCTTTAGTTGGTTTAAAATTATTTTTATGCAGTAACAGAAGCAGTAATACAGACATTTCTTAACAGAGGGAGGATGAATAAAGTTTATGCTTTTTTTAAACCCATACTAGTGTAATTAGCTTTAGTTTTGACATATTCAATTGGGAAATTCAACTTTGTAAAGTTTCTTCATGGTGTGGGATTGGTTTCAAGACTGAAGAAGCTTTTTGCTGAGTGGAGTTAAAGTATTCATGACACGAAGCATCAGAATAGGTTGACATGTTCAGACTCATGCAGTGAAAGGTGAAATATTTTGTTTGCATTCAGTAATCTGTTGTCTGACAAACCTTCCAGCAGAGTGAAATTATTCTGACATTTAAATGAGAGAGGTTTGCTATGCTGTTCTGCAAACACACTCAGCTGTGTCTGACAGGCATGTTTGCTTTGGGTTTAATTTGAATTCTTGAGGTCTCTAGGTGAGTTGCACTTAGAGACAATAGAAAAAGACAGCAGAGTCGTGCTGTACTGCAACCGCAATATGGTACCTTCATATCTAATCCTCAAATTACTGAACTTGTCCTCTTCATAAAATGAACATTGTGGTGGAAATAAATAATGATAATAAACATAATCCGTTTTCAAAATGCACAGCAGTTTCTACAACCATCATCCCTCTACCACCACAAGACTCATCATCCATTTACAACCAGTTACACCTTAAAGCACCTTAAAAAAAATAACAGCTGAACACAACTGTGTAACTCAAAACCTCTACCAGAACCATGAATTTTTATTTCGTCAAACCACTGTTTACCTTCATCCTGCTTATGTGCTGTGATTGGGTCCTTCCACATAAATGAATAAAAAGCTCTTTAAATAACAACCAAAACAACTTTTAGTCAACTTTCTCTCAATTAGTACTTAAACCCATTGGAAATAAAATAAGGAGAAGATGTTGGGGGAATTCCTACCTGTGACCTTTAAACCATGAAATTCCCAATAGCCGTGGATGCTGATACTATTTACTATAAAAATAAATAAATGAATAACATAAATAAATACATGCATATCTTCTTTTGGCCTCATGTCAAAGAAAAAACAATCTCCAAATTAAGTCTGAAATCTATAACTAGGATGGTTACACTAACATTATAATGCCAGTAGCTGACTATACTAATTGTATTATACCTTCCAAAGTTTCCACCATAAGCTACTTGATAAGAAATCGTAGTTAAAATGTTGAGCACCACTTTAAAATGATTGCCTTACACACTTTTGCTCTCTTTTGCTTGTGCTTAATGAAAATGAAAATGAGCCTTCAGCACCAGCTGTGTACATAATTTTGACAAGGTGTGGATTATAAAGAAGCATCAACAATAAATTCAAAACTGTGTAACTGTGTAGATTTTTCCGGTACAATTCTTCCATATTTTGCGCTGCTTAAGCTAAAAGTACATTTATATGACCTAAGACCTACAGGTTGGTTACCAGTGTTGTCTTGAGTGTTGTTCTTAAAGATTTATATTGGTTCTTGGTTTTACCAAAAGTTTGCTATACAGAACTTCTAATGCACCTTTATCACTATAAAGCAAAGTGTTTAAAGCAAGTGTCTGGTGTTTGAGAAGGTCCATAAATACCAAGCCAGGAAGTCAAGAACTTAAAGCTTAGAGGTGGAAAATTACAGAAACTTTGGCAGGGGACCAGATGCTGTGTCCAAATAACCTTCACAAGTGTGTCTTTGAAGAAGCAGAGCTAACAAAAAGCTTCTGGCGAAGGAGAACTCATTGGCAGATATGAATAAGAAAAAAACATATCCAAACGTACTCCGGAAGGGGAGAAAACAGAAATGGTGTCATCTCTAAAGTGTGTGGCATCAATATTTGACTTGGAGAGGCCTGATGTACTCGTTATTTAGTTTTAAAAGATTCCTGTTTAGTCGAAGAGTCAGGATGGAGGAGGCGGGACTAACTGACATAACAGCAAAACAAATTATTTTATTTGGAAAGCTGTTCTCATAATCAAACAGGACTGAGGCTAAAAGGGAAACTTCAGGCTCATAAAGGGGCCCCTTCTCCCCACAAATCTATTTAATTTGGGTTAGTTAGGTAAGCAAGTGTAAACTTGCTTTGGAGGAAAACAGCCTGAGCTTGAACTGTCACCAATTCACATTTCTCCTCGAGTTTTGCAGTAATATCTGTTGCTTTTTCCACTGGAGCTTTGAAGGAATTCGTTCTCACCCTCCTCTGTGACATAACAGGCAGGTTTTGGAGGGTAAACAGTCTGTGTGACAGCAAACAGTCTGGACAAATAACACTGGGAACAGAGAAATATTTGCAAAATCTCTCAGAATGAAAAGTGATTTCCTGTGTCTGCACCAAGCCCCAGAGGTGGATGGGATAAATTACAGAATTACTGTTAAAATATAAGGAGTGTATGATGGTTGACTTGCATCTCTATGGCATATACAGACAGAGCTTAGGTTTGAACCTGAAAATATCTCCAGTAATTTGCAGTCTTTTATATAATGTTGCTGGCTCTTTATTTGTACTCTGATAAACCTGGCGGGTAAAATTCCTACATACAAGACACTGTCTGTCTGACCAAACCAGAACAGGGATGAAATCTTTTATGACATCCTCCACCATCTGGATGGATTTTATGGGGCAGAAGGACCAAACCAGTCAAAGAGGCTAAGCAGGTCAAACAAGTGCTTAAAAGTCTGTCAAGACACGTAAGAAGGGTAACATTACATTAGCAAGTGTCTGGCAATTGATCTGAAGAACATTTAATGAGGTTGAAACTGCTGCATGAAGAATTTGGTCCCCTCTTTTGCTGGATTTGTAAGTTTGCTCTCTTAACGAGAAATGATCAGTTTTCTATTTTTAAGAAAGAACACAATTCAGAGAAAGTGCAAAACAAATACTTTAAAGAAAACAACATTTGTTGACATGCACAACACTAAGACACTGCTTGTTGCTGGTCACCAGATTTGGGTGGATCTTGGGAGAGATTTTGTCTTCAAAGAAACTTTATAAATCATTTAGAGTTTTTATGCTGCTGCTAGGTAACTTGAAAGGTCAGGTTCATCCAAGGATTGTCTATAAAATGGATCACTCCATGACCTTAATGTAATCTTTATTTGGCCACTGTTCTGTGTCCTTGGTGTTGTTTTGAGTCACTGTCAAGATGAAAGACCCATCTGTGACCAGTCTCCAAAGTTTAAAGCAGTGCTAACAAAGTGTCTTTAGATCAGAAACATGCTCCTGCTGTGTAGCTGTGAAATGCTGATCTGATGGAGGCATGTAGCTCCAGATAAAGAATGACTGATGGACAGTTTTTATTAATTAATTAGTTTTATTCTTCTTGATAACATTCTTGCTGAAGGTCTGCAGTCTTTCTTAGCCTTGTTAAAAATTTTTTATCTTGATGTCATTTGAGATTGGAACAGAAGAAGCTGATTTGAAGTACAGGTGTACTTTACAGACACTGCCAAATGAAATCAAAACTGTTATCCGTTCGCAAAGGTTTTGATAGGAAAAGTTATATTTAAGTTAATTTTACCCACTGATTTTAATATAAATCTTATATTTTACTGTTTTATAAATATCGTACATTGTGAACACCTTTCTCGTTTTGGTTTTCCTCTTTCTTTTTTCATAAATCTTACTTTTTGGTTGAGTGTCTGGTTCAGGCAACTGAAGAGGTGCACTCCTGTTGGCCTGCAGTGACTAACAAATTCAATTTTCCTCCCTTGAGATTATTGGCGCACCCATTCAATCGCCTGGACAAAGAGCAGTTTTCATGAAAGGCACCTGTGTGAAAGTGGAAGAGAAAAGTCAGGATCTTTGTTAGCCTGGGCTGTTTGTCACCTGACCTCTTTATAACTCTGATTTTCCCTTCCCCCGCTGGAGCTAATCGGATCAAATCCCATGTCTCTGGAATCTGTGAGAGACCCGGCATACGTAGCAGACTTTTCTTCTACCACTTCACAGTTTTTATAGCAATAAGTTGTTAGTTGTGCCTCAAAACCATAATGTTATTCCCTGAATTGAACCACTGTAGTCCTAAAAATATTCCTTCTATTTACATCATATATTCCAGTTGTGTTTTTGATCTGAACCTGAGATTATTAAAACTTTTTTCAATGTGGATTCTGATCAAATCAAGTAATCAAAAAGTGCATTTGTATTTCTGTCCTATAAATGAAAGTTAGTACATTTACTCAACATAAAAAAGATCTTTATTTTGTGAAAAATAATAAAGCATAAGCCTTTTAAAAGGATAAAAAAAAAAAAAAAACAACAAATAGAAGCGGTAGTGTATTTTTAAAAGTTTAATTAATGTAAATCCCATCTCATTATTGGGGGGGGACCATAAACAGGAACATTTCCTAAGAGTAATTTTTTTTGGGGGGGTGGGGGGGGGGGTCGGCAAAGTTACAGTGAAAAGTAACGTGAGATATGGTTTAGGCACACTCAAGCTGCAGGACCAAAAATAACTAGAAATGCATATCAACAAACTATTGACAAATAAAACAAAAATTCAAATGTTGCTTCTATGCAAGTTTTGTTCAGTCGGACTGATCTAATCTCTGCTACACCTTTACAAAAATTTAAGGTTCTAAATAAAAAAGCTTTAATGAGTAACTGCTCTTAATCAAATTACTCATTAATACTGATTTATTGAAAGGGCTCCCAATACAAGTTATGGGCTATTTAAATTATAACTTAAGTTGCTTTATTTTTAAGCCTTTTTTAGTTTTGCCATGTCTTGGATAATTGAGAACCAACAAGTAGATAGAAATGAATATGTGGGGGGTGTTACTTAAACATAATACTTTAAGCACCAGGGTTTATATAGAAAAATTTTCAGATTTTATTTTGTGGTCTTAAAGGCTCTACATTGAAGACAGTGCGAAATGAAGCCATAACTTTCTGTTTCGTCTATCTGTTCTCGGCTCCCAAACAGAGCTTCTCAGCCTCTCCCTCCTATTTCCAACTCTTCCAATTAACTAAACGTTAAAGAGCTAAATATGAATGAGATGTTTCCTACCTTTGACAAAAAAGCTTAGGTCTATAAAAGCAGTGTTGCAGTTTTGCTAATGAGGCAACTTATCATGATTCAGCCAAAGTAATGAAACAACGACCTGCAGTCTGATCTTTATTGTTAATGTGTTTCTTTAGTGAAACTAAATAAAAGGTTTACATGTCTTTTGCTTTAACTATTTTCTTACTGGAGGGCTTTATGTTTGTGCTGCAGAGCCACAGCTAACAGCTAACAGCTAGCTCCTCATTCAGCGCTGCTGTTGCTCCTCCTACACTTTGGACTGAACCATTGTTCTAACAATGGTAGGGGGAGACCTAAAAATTAATTCTTATTTTTTTCTGAGATGAATGACAGATTTATTTAATTCTAGACTTTTCCAAGAATGGGGGGGCGGGGGGAGGTCCGGACCCCCACGCCCCCGGGATTTACGCCTATGCACCTGGCCAAATCATAGTCAATGACAATGGATGACAATGGATGACAATGACAAATAAATATTCCTTTTATCAACATAATCAAAGTTATACAAAAGTTTAAAAAAATGAAATCAAACAAATTGGGAAATGTGTGTCATCCAATGCTTGTTTAGTGATTTTCTAGATGCTTTTGCAGAAAATGGCCGTCTCTGACTGACTGAATGTTATTATTTTTGTTACATGACATGTTGTGCCTCCCTTGCTCAAAATAAATCATCGGGCAAATCTCTGAGAGCAAGTTAGATTTTTATTGGGAGTTTAATTGCTTTGGTCTTTAAGAGGTTATTTAAATAAAACAAATAGTTGTGCTTATGATTGGAAGTACGTAAATGTGCACAAAGGTTCTATCTTGGTAGTTCAAATTTCATCCAAACACATAGAAACAAACAGTTCTAGCAATGAAGTAGTCAGATCAAAACAAAAATGAGTCTCTATTATTCTCTAATCTATTTCTATTCTGTGCCTTAATTCTTCACACCTGCTATGTTTTTCCTTCTCAGAGGAACAATATCCAGATTTTTCCTTTCCACGTCAGCCTAGACAGCACCATAGTCCTCCTTCTTCCTGTCAAGAGATTACAGCTTTTCTGGATCAGTTTTCCACAGCATCCTTAGCTCCAACACCGCCTCCCCTTCCTTTTTCCTCCCCTCCTTCTCTTTTTCCTCCTCCAAACACTTTCAGCCCAGACCTGCCACCTCAACAATTAGGCACCGGAGACTCAGTTTCGGCTTCGCTCTCACTGATGCCAACACATTACTGTGCTTTATTCCCTCTAAATGAGCCTTCAGAGAAATCTTAAACAGGTGTGACGAAAAAGGAAAACAAGAAGTGTTTCTGAATGAAGAAAAGGGAGGAAATTTCTCTGGCAGCATGGAAAATTTAGTCCATTGTAGCTTGTTTTGGTGTTAACATTTGTAGTACGACTACTTTTTAACTAAATGCAACATTAATCAAATTGCGTAATGCAAACTTTCTTACAGAACCTTTTAATATATGTAGCTACAACAGCGATTGTCAAATGATATTTAATCATTTCTGACAGATTTTCAGAGCTCGGATAAAGAGCTGTGATCCATAAAATGTTTTGCCAAATCAGCTGGAAATCTTTGTTTCTAACCAAACTAGGGAAGCTATTTTTTGTCTGACACTAGACTTGTGCATGAAAATGACTTTCTGAAAGTTTCTACATGGCTGTAAGACAAAGAAAATGATCAAATTAAAAGATTTTTAGGTGTCTGCTTTGACTCACAGCAAACAGCTGGTAACTGATCACCACAGCAACCCGCATTCCTTTACATGGAAGTAATCAAGGAATGGAGTCATAGAGGAGATGGAGGGAGGGAAGGAGAAGAGAGGGATATCTGTGGAGAAATGCTCCCATTTCTCTGCCTGGCTTAACTGAAATGTTATCCCTTTTTTCTTTCCCCATTTTTCGCAAGCAGAATTTGATACCTTCTACAAAACTGAGAAATCTCAAAGCAACAAAGAGCATGGCATTTAATGCATCAAACTAAAGTAAAGAATCAAAGTAGCTAAGAAAGGAACACAAAAATTAACCTGCAGAAAGACTTGTTTGCATCCCTCCTCCCCTACACCAGTGTCCTAATTCCTCTTCCCCCTCCTCCTCCTGTTGTCGATGTGGCACACAATAGCTCCACAGTCAATAATCTCCCAAATCACAGACTGTGTACATATAATGAATGATTTTCCTGGCAGCTGTTTGAACAACAAAGAAGCCATTTTCAGCATATTCCAGTTTGAAGTGAAATGCTTGACAGGAAGTTAGTTTGAAATAAGTTTGCCTAATCAGAGAGACTTTAAATTAGGACTGTAAAGTAAGAAAATGTGGGCAAATATAGAAATAAAGATTCTACCCGCTTTAGAAAAAGATGAACTTTTTTGAAGAGGATTTCTTAAATCTTACAATGATGAAAACAAAATTTCCCCACACCCATCAGTGGCCAAACTTCACCTTTAAGAGCAGTTTTACAGCTGAATGCCAAAATAGTTGCACAAGTTGCAGAAAGCTTTAACTCAGAGCTCAAATAAGGAGAAATATCAATCTGAGGCAGTAACTGCTGGACAGAGTGAGACCTCTTACCTTCAGCTTTGCAGAGCAGGGACGCTTGGAGAGAAGTCAGCCGTGTGCAGGGCCCCGGGAAGATCTAACTGCCTCACCAGTTCACTCAGAAGACATTTCCAGTGGGACGTCCCAGTCTGGACACATCTCTTGCCCCCACAGCCCTCCTCCCAGTCTCCTCCTGCACTGGTGGGATGGGCTTAAAACTAACTCTCCGCTCTCTTAGGCAGGTTGAAGTTCAAGAGTCCGGCTTGTGAAATTCACTTAAGTTTCTTCACAGATGTCTGAGGTTGAGCATGTTTTATCATTTTCTGGCAGGTCTATCTATAAAACAGACAAAACAAATGTCATTTAGTTTCTTCAATTTCTTTAATGCATAAAGCTTTAAGCGTGGCTCAGAAAATGAACTGAATTATGAAAAATAAACAACTCAGATTTAAAGTGACAACATGCTATCTGCTGTGTGTACATCCAAAAAATATGAAAATATGAGCAACTGTTAAACGCTGCAATTTACATTTACTAAGATAACACCCCAAAACCACCAGTACTCCCACATCTGTCCATGTTCCAGCTCACAGCAGTCTTGTCTGGTTGATGCTTATCCATCAAATGCAGCTATCAGAAATGTTGTCTTTCATAGCTTCACACTTCATGGTGTCTTTGTCGCTTTCAGTGATTGCTTTAGGAAGGCATCAGAGGAAAACATCAGTGGGAAAAAAACAATATCATAAAGATCAAGGAGCATACATTTTTATTTTAGCAATAAAAATGTGAAAACGTTTAGAGATTAGTTAGGTAATAAATTGAATAATAAGCTCCGACCATCTCATGCAGCATTTTAAATAAAAACGAGACCAAGAAATCCGTGGTAACTCTGGATGAGCTGCATGCACAGTTCAGGTTGGAGAATTTGTTAACAACATATCTATGCATAGTGCACTTTACAATGTAGAGGCTTTAGGCAAGAGCAGAACAAAGAAAGAAACTCTATAAAGAAAGTTATCAGAAGTCTCCTTTATAATTTACCACCAACAGTGTATAAAGGAAAGATGTTGGTTGGTAAACAGTAAAACATTGTGGCAGCAACATTGTAATCATGCAGGGGGGATGCTTTTCTTCATCAGGAACAGGCAAGCTGATCAAAGCTGATAGTCTGATGGAAGGAGTTAAATACCGGGGAGAATTGGTATAAAGCTTCCCAAAGTTTTAAAAGCAAAGCTATAATGACAAGGTTAGAGTGCCCCAGTCAAAGTTCAGACCTTAATTAAATTGAGAGTCAGTGGTGAGACTTAAACACTGTTTTTCACAGATGGCCTTCATTCAGTCAACTGAGGTTGAGAGAATTTGCAAGGAACAAAAAGAAAAAGAAAGGTAAATTAAGTATTGTTGTAATTCATGCAAGTTTCTTCAAAGGATTGTTGTAGCTCCTGATGGCATAGGTCTGTCTCACATCGGCTCTCAAAAACCTCTGACTGAAGACACTCTGTCATTGTGTAACAGTCTGAAGAAGACGTTGCTCCCAGTGGTCCACAATGGTGGTCATTTAAAGCAGAATCCTTTTTCTAATCATCTCTTGAGGTTAGAACCAGCCTTCTTTATCAGATTGTTTAGCTTTCCCTGACTCAGATGCTGCTGCCCCAACAAATGATGGCACATCTCTCTAAATTGTTCTTTGGCATGAATGTGTGTGTGTGTATTTGTGTGTCTCTGTCATGGGCTGTCCAGTTACAACCCTGCCTCTTGCCCAAGGACTGCTGGAGATCTGCACCAGCAACCCTTCGAAGAAAATTGGGCTTAGAAAATGGAAGAACAATATAAAACTCTTCTGTGTTTCAGCTATAAAGGTGCCAAAAAACACAATTTGTAACATTTGTTTTATGAAATACAAAAATAAATATAAATGCATAATTTTTGCAAGTAATTTCTAAAAGTAATTATTTTACTGTTTGGTTCCATGAAATCAATCATTTAAAAATCAATTTCTTAAAGATATTTACAAAACTTAAGTTATCTTCTTCAAAGGTTTGTGTGGGTTCTGCAGATGCAGACAATTTTCACTTTGTAGCACAGAGGGTAAAAATGGCTGTAAAAGATTGTAAAGGCTGTTGACCTCTGAACTAAGATCACCGGACTTAAAGAATTGCTGCGCACAACCTTGACACATCCATTCTTCCTCTTTTATCAGTATTAACTAGATCTGTTGTTTTTATAAAATGTCTTGAATTGACAGTTGTTGTGAGTAGTGTTACTTTAATGATCTCAGCTGAAATTGTCGTCAAGTACGTAAATAAGAGGGGAATAATAAACAAACATGCACCGAGGAATGTGTGGAAAGTCTGCATTGTTTGTTGAAGCTGATTAAATCCTAGTGGGTGGCATGACTCCAAAAAGACAATCCATGTTCTTTTTGATTCTTTTTTTGTTTCGTACAGCTCAGTTGGGTCTTTCTCCAGTGGGGAGGGGGTGTGAAAAAGCTTTGCGTTGGTGTAATTTCACGACCCTCCTGGGATGCTGGCACATTATCTACATGTCTGTATTTCCACTCCGAGGGGTTAGAGATCCAATCCTAAGCACTTACACAAGATGAGTCATGAAGCGTTTCCATTGAGTTTTCCATAAGCATTAACATATTCACTGTGACTCAGAAATACCTCTATGAACATTCATAGAACTTGTTTTCATAAAAACAAGATGGAAGAGCTAGCTGAACTATGAATATTCGTCTAGCTGCCCCATTCAGCTAGCTGAATCTTCTTTAAAGAAGATCTTTCGTTAAAGATCTTCCTTTAATTTAATAATCCCCGCACCTTTCAATTGATCATCAACAGTGTTCACTCTTACTGCACATAACAGTGAGACAAATGTTATCATGTCTGCTCTCCAGCACTCCAGTTAGCCCAAAATAAAATCAGCTGTTCCTCAACACACCACTGTGCATTTTTTACTGCTATGCTTCTTTGTTGTTTCTTTGTTCAGTTGACCAGTTTTTTTTGCCAGCTGTTGACCAGACCACAGAGAGTGTCACAAATCGTGCAGAAAAACGCACAGTTGGTGCTGTGGAACCTATTTTTCTGTGGAAACACACAACACCGGTTCTGAAACACATCCAGGAACCGACCTGCGTTGATGCAAAAGTCCTATCAATGTACTTATGCTTTGGGCCAGCTCAGCTAAATGACCACCTTAGCATGTGATCACTTTCTACAGAAGCTTGGTAATGAACTCTTCATTTAATTCAGATGTGTTGAACAAAGCTTCAGCTTTGTTTACCTCTAATCAGCTCTTTACAAACACATCAGATTAGCCATCCAGTAAAGTTTTAGGAATGCATACAGACTGTGATGTTTCATTGCATTGCAGAACAATGCATGAAAAGATATGCTCTTGAAAGTGCAGTCCCACTTTAATATCTCTTCGGCTTTTTTTTTGCCAGAAGGGCAAATAAACCTTGCAGATTTGTTGCTGACAAAGTCTGGCTCTTTTTTCTTGTTGTTCTAGTTCTTCACAGAAAGACCTGGATTACTGATCCACAATCCACGTTTCCAAGAAGCCTTCCCAGCCTAAAAAAAGTGTCTGAAATCTTTGCAAGCATTTTCATGCACAGTAAAGTTTAGGTTTGCATTTGGGGATATGACCCAGTAGCGAGGACACATTCAGTTCTGGGTAAAATTTCCCAGTCAAAAACACAGTGTTTCTGTTTTAGTCCATCTGGGCATCATAATTATTAAAATGCCCTAACTTTCTAATTTTGCATAACAAATCTTAATGTTTCTGTTTCAAAGCCTCTGAAGGCTTATATTTACGGGAATTATATGACTCAGTGAAGTTTTTTAGCCCTCTGGGGAGTTATTATTAAACTCTCCATCTACGGAACAATTAGTTCTCCACATCTAAGTTAAGTAAGTTATTTTATTAAATTAATGTTCAAACACCTGTCTGAAAAGGACAGCCACACATTTCCCCTGACTCTCACTCTGAGCTTAGGGGTTTTATTTGTTGTTTTTATTTCCTCTGTTTGAGTTTTGTGGGCTGCTCCTGTCTGTTCCCACAGACCAGACCAGTGCAGATGTGAAGAACAGCTGCAGGATCAGGAAGTAGGACGAAGGGATGACGTGAGGGAGGGGGTGAAAGCTGCAATGCAACGTGGCGTTTTTCCATTCTGCCTGGAAATCCAGCTGCTGATGGAGAGGAGGTGTTGTTAGAACATGACTCTCTCTTCTCTCCTCCCATCTGTTCTGATTGCCTTTTATTCTCCCTTCTCTCCTCTCACACCCTGCTCCCTTTGCCATCTCCTCACTCTCTCATGTAAACGTGGCAGCTACGCCTGGCTGCTTAAGATATTTAGCACAATGCTGCAATCATGCTTTATTTTTGCCTGCTGCTGTTTGATTGTTTAAGTGCAGCTCAGCAGTTTGAAGCCTGTTCAGATCCTAAAGTCAGTAAGATTAGAGGTGCAATGTGGCCACTAGGAAAAAGACAGCTCAGGCAGCTGTATTAAGCACAGTTAGGCGGTCCAAGGAACTCCTTCGCCACGTCAGTGAGTTTAAAGTGAAAATGAACTAGAGAAAAATGAAGATCATACTGAGAACATCTGCTGAAAATGTCTGATGTTTTTTTTCTTTATTTTTTTGTCTTTGCCACCCAGATCCAGATGCTGACTGGCTAATTGATTTCAGTTTCTAAGAAGGAGAAAGTCTGGAGGATGG
Organism: Brachyrhaphis roseni; assembly: GCA_903066815.1. Classification (NCBI taxonomy): domain Eukaryota; kingdom Metazoa; phylum Chordata; class Actinopteri; order Cyprinodontiformes; family Poeciliidae; genus Brachyrhaphis; species Brachyrhaphis roseni. The sequence goes on along the minus strand of CAEFZY010007866.1, from coordinate 33,532 downwards.
TGGCACAATGCCACGTTTTCTCAAAATCATGTAGTTTTGTTTATTTAAGCTTGACTTTTCTATAAACTAAAAACCTATTAATTGATTAAATTGATTTATGTGTCCAAACAGTGTGTGTGATGCTAAGACGGAGCCTATTTTTAGTAAAAAATAAAAGAAAGAAAGAAAAGAGATGGGTTTCACAGCATTAGTTTAGCTCTTTGGTTGACATATCAGCTACTGTTTGCAGCTGACCTTGCATTTTATTCTGAAATTAAACCATCATACCTTTCTTTTTGCTTCCTCACTATTTCTGATAGTATTTTGTGCAAACTTTGAGACTATGTGATGTTTCAGCTAAAGCTCTTGTAATTGAGAAAGACTAGAAGACTAAAATCTGGTATTTTTCTGTATTTTGCGCAGCAGATTCATATTTGGACATTTCTGTTTGCATTCTTAAGATAGAAGCTTATTTGTTACCTGTTTGAAATCTAACAATCCGGTGGCCCAAAACATTGAAAAAATGTATTCAGTGTCAGATGTTCTTGCCTATATGCATTTTTTTGCTACTACAATCCAGAACACAAACACTTTGTGGTTTTGATGATGTGAAGCATGCTGACCAGTTCTTCTAGCCACACCCTGTGATCTAACTGATCCTCTGAGGATGATTCTGGAAACCTGACTGTAGGCGTCCCTTACAAATCCTGGAAACCTGTGGTGGACTCCTCAGCGGCGAGCTGTTGTGGAGTCCTCTGTGCTGGTGTAATTACAGCCTGAAACCTACCATCAGGTGGAAGTGTGGCGGCTCTGACAGACTGTTTTCAGGAACGTCTAAATCCCAGACCTCCTTTGAAAACACGTTGCTACGTTTCATCTTCACAGTGTCTCTACTTAATTCAGGTGTAAAATATAGAACTTTATAGAATTTTTACAAACTTTTTACTGGATGATAAATGTATCTACTTGGATAGCAAGCTTAAAATCATGAAGGTTTTTTTCTAAAGCTGCTTCATTTTTGAGGTTTCTATGTTAAATTCATTTTTAGTTTGTTTTTATGCAACTGATCTGAGGCACTGAGAAGCAAACATGTCATTTACACCTCAAGGAATGTTCCTAAGAGCAAAAATACTCAGAACATTAACATATGACTTTATTTCTGTGTGTGTTTGTTTAGCAAGAGCAGCAGGAAGAGAAATAGAAGAAGCAGGCTCAGAGTGACTAAAGGCAAAACATCTATTAAACAGAAAAGGAGTGTCGCTCTGTTTAGTAGCAAATCATACTAGGAGCCAGTGGGTCTGAAGAGACGTTAAAATTAGCTTTGAAGTTCTTTGCTGTGTTTAGATTCTTGCTTTGTTCTAAAATTTGAACATTTATGCTGAGGAGAACAAAATTATAATTATATGTCCGGAATCCTTCTGCATTTTTAAAATAAAAGTAAATTTTCACCTCCTTATTTGATTATGAATGTTTTTAGTCTGTTTTATTTTTGTATTCATGCAATGATTTGGTTACCACCAGGTTGTGAACTACTGAAATTTCACCTCAGATATGAAAACACACAGCAGCTTACATATCGGCATTATGTGTTGATGTAACTAAAGCAGCAGGAGGGAAAGAAACAGAAAGGTGTAGTTGATTAAAGGCACTTTAGTATCTGAATATCAGCAGTATGACAACATCTAAGAGCTGCCAGAAAACATCATGAAAGCAAGCATTCAACATGCATTTGCATTTCATATTCATTCTGCTTTTAGGTCAGTTTTTCACTCAGGACATTCATTTTCTGCCTGTAGCCCAGGGATCTGCAACTACAATTCACTGGCACTTTCTGTGCTTTTAAGTCTTGGTAGAATACATTCATTGTGTATTTTTCTATTTTAATTGGTAATGTTCTCCTGTTGGATGAATAGACAGACCTGAAGTGAGTGAGATGTCAGTCTCACTCACTTCAACACATAACTCTGTCACAGGTTATGTGAAACCACTGCTTGTCCTTCAGTGATGTTTGTTTGTTTTTTTAAAAAAGAAGTTTCTTTTCTGGTGACCTACTGTAACCCAACCTAACCAATGAATAAATTTTAAGGGTCTTTTTGTTGTTTATGATCGGTAGATGGTTGTTGTAGGACCCAAATGAAGGACACAGAGCCGGCCAGTGAATGTGAAGATTTAATGACAGAATATGGAAAAACAAACTCAAAAATCAAAGAATGAACTCAAGACACCAAAATAACTAAACAACTTGGGATCCCAACAGTTCCTTGCTATTTAGATTCTTCAAACATATTTCTTTAGATTCTCACATCTTGATAATTGATGAAAATGTCCAAACATTGCAGAAAAAAAATCCCACTTCTCTATGGGTCCATGTCCAACACACAACATCTAAGCCAGGCACTAAGCTACAGTCAAAATATTCTTACATAAAACAGAATAAAAGAAGGTTTTTGTCTCTTTACAGGTGAATTCATCAAACTATACCTTTATCATCAAACTGTACCTGAACTTTCCACGTTCACCTTGTTTACAGTGATTTGCCAAAAGATAAACATCCTTTCAAGAGAAGAAAATCATGTTCATGTTTGAAACATTGTGGGTGGTCCATTGCCTAAACCAGGGGTGCCCATAGTCGATCCTCGAGGGCCAGCATCCTGCATATTTTAGTTCTCTGTCTGGTGGTAGTAACAACCTTTCCAGCATGTCAATGTTCTTCTTAGGCCTTCCAATTTTGATGTTTTTGATGCCCAAAATGTTTGGGCATCACTGGCCCAAACATTTTATGAAGAACCCAAAAGCAGGCTGAAGGACAGAAATTAGGTCAGAAACAAACATTTTAAGCAGAGAAAAGATTGTTAGGTAATAAAAAAAGTTACAACTAGAAGTCAATGATTGTATAGATTGTACAAATAAAGAGACAGACTCCCAAAACAAAATCTGAAGCAAAACAGAAAAAATGTAACAAAGGACAGCTGCAAAAACAAGAAGACCCCTTAAACTCTCAAAATAGATGAACTTTAAATGCTATTTTCCCAAATTGGTCTGTTGTTTTTCTTTTTTTTTACTTTTACATATTTATTTTGTTTATGTGTTTATTATACATTTTGCTGATGATGGTCTAGGAATTTAATTTGATAGACAGAATTATAGTAATGTAGCTGTTATTATCAGTGTCCTCTTCTCTGCTCTCATGAATGATTCCAGATTAGGAAAAGGTTTTCATCTTTGGAATGCAAATCTCTGCATCTGAAACAGGTCAAAACAAGACAGGAAGCAGTAAAAAGATAAAGGAAGGGATAGATAAGAAAAAATACCATGCGGCATTGTGATGTTTTTAGGATTCCCTCAACATTGTGTAGATTCTCATCAACAAATCAGATGTTCATATATCCTTCAGCATTCAGTTAAATTATATAGAAACACTTTTAATAACCTAATTATCTGATTCAGGTGTGTCAGAGATCTAAACTTTTGCAGTCGCCTGCCATCACAGATTGAAGTTTGAAACATGTGACTACAATGACTTTTCCTTATTTGGGTCAGGTATGATTACCAAAATTATTTACTTTTTCTAAATGGCAGAAGAATGAGCAAGACATAATAGCCTGGACGCAATGCACATTAAAGTCTGACAATACTCCATTTATAACAGTTTATGGTGGGGTAAAAGATAAGTCTACCAAAAACAGAATAACTTCATTTAAATGACAAAATATTTTAAAAAATCTCACCTTTTGAACTGAAGACAAGGTGGTAGCTCCATGAATAAGAAGTAAATATTAACCATAAATAATTTATTTCATCAAGCACATGATGATTAAGTTCCACCAAACAGTGAGGCAATCTACAGCTGAGACTCCCACCAAGACTTAAAGCCGCAGAGTCGACTGAGTGTTTGCTCTTGTCCATCAAGCTGAGTGTTTTGCTGACTGGCTGTAACTTTCTGGTGATGGGTGAGTTGGTTTTGGCACGCAGGGCAGGATGTGACAGCTGTAACTGCACCCTTAGCCACCTTTTCTCACCCTCTGAGATACATATGCAGTCATATATTATATTATCTTATACTACTGGTCAACTGAGGATTGTGTGCTAAATGCAAAAATACCAGCATTAGAACAGGTACAGTGCATTGCAAAAGTGTGACTACCCCTTAATCACATTAGGACTAGCTGTGATGGGACAACAACACAACCTATGAGCAAAGCTACCGTATCTTGGTGTAGACCTGAGGGATTTCAGTAGCTGCATTTCCAATAACCATAAACTTACACAAACTGAAATTATGAAAATAAATTTGCTTAGTGGAAACACAGCAAACTCACATTTTCCGATAAAAAGATTTTGCACTAGGATAAGGTGGTTTTCCAGCCATGTCGAAATATATGTATTTCTCAAAACTGCAATGGAAACATTTTTTTTGCCTCACATGAGACATGTGACCAACAGCCAGATGTTACTACTGGCAAAAAAGATGAAGACAACAGGAAGTAGTAGGAGGATAATGTTTTTTTTTTTTATGTAAATATGCAACTGGCTCTAGCAGACTCTCACAGTATCGCACAGTTCATAAAAAGGTTGTGCGTCATTTGAATGTGTTGAATCAATAGCTCTTTGGTAAAGTCACTGAAAATAAGGAGAGATTGGGAACAATGACATAATTTTTTGCATTGTCTTCAAATTGTAGTCTGTCTATGGTTTTAGCAATGGGAGCAGATGAAGTGAACAAAATTGTTCAGTGTGTGTTGGCCACATTTCCAAATATTGAATTAACATTAAAAGCCTTCTCGTTCGGCTCAGCACTTCAAAGTGAAAAACTGAGGCATTAAATAAGTCACTGACAAACATTAGCGACTCTTTAGCAATTTCTCCTCTGCTGAAGTTTCAAAATTCAACAGTCCACGCCATTTTTTGTGCTCAAAACATCAGTTTTTAAACTCTTTTGTTTTCTGTTCGAAAAATTAAATCTGTGTGTGAAGTGAACTGAAGTTTTTCCTCTGTTCTGTTTTTGAACCTCTTGCTCAAGACTGAGTGGAATTTACCTTTCAGTGATGTCAAGGAAATTCATACATTTAAGCTGAAGGTACAGCTTCTCCCTGTGAAATCAGAAGCTATCACAGGCATTACAATACACCACATTTGTGTGCGTAATAGAGTAAGATGAGGAACCCAGTGACGTGCTGACAACCTTGCTATCTATGGAGTTTGTGCTGTGCACAATGAAGCTCTGTTCTCCTCAGTGGTTGGTTCAGACTGAGGCCAGCCAGGGACTCTTCATCCACTGCAGCCTCTACAAAGGATTCAACATGTTCACCATATTTCCACAAAGGCTGAGCAAGCATCAATTATACAGGATTATCTGTTTGTAGACGTCAGGCCTCAGAAAAACATTTTGTATTGACTGTAAACAGTAGATGGCCTGTTTAAATTATCATTCATTTTTCATACAATTTCACAATGGCTGTCGTACGTCATCAGGCTTTACTTCAGCAAACTCAACTGTGGCAGGCCTGGGACCTTGAGATGCTGTAAGGACAGAAGTGCAGAATGGACTTTATTTATTAATTTCAGCATTAATTGTGTGTGAAATACTTATAAGATGTGCTTGGTATAAAGCAGCTTAAAATGTCTAGCACACCAAATATCCATATCCTTTCAAAAAACCAACCAAACAAAAATCCCCCACTTTTGTCCTTGAATTTTTCACACTTTTCCACATTACAACCATAAACTTAAATGAACTTTATAGAAACCTCTGAAAGAGGTCCTGATAAGCAATATTAATGCTTTCGATAAAAGAAAACAGTTAAAATAGTGAAAAAGAGAAGGAAATTCCCCTCTGTCAGTTGCACACATTAAAAAACACGTATTTTATTGCTTTTTAAGGTTACACCCTCTAATCCGTTCTTTTCCTTGGCTGTCTGTGCAGACAGAGTGATCATCTATTTAAATAGCAGAACCAGGCAGTGCTGCACTTTATTTTGACTTTTATTCTTCTGCTGAATCCTTTATCAGTGCTGATGTTGTCTTTTATGATAAGGCCTGGATCTGGATTTGATTGCCCCATTCATCCTGTCTATGGACATTATGGTTAGATCTTCTATATTATCATTCCTTGTTGAGTGGCTCCCACTGAAAAAGGTGCTGTTCAAATTATTCTATGTGATACATAAATTGCAATATTTGTAGTGAGATCTAAACCATTCTCTGGCTTATTTTTTTTAATTTAGGATACTGTATCTTCCACATATAAACTTCCATATCAATGTGATATATACAGACATTTGCTTAGAGGTGTTAAATAATGCAACTTATCTTGGAAGAATCAAGTTAATAATGTTTTACAGGATTTTGCCTGACATGTTTTGTGAATTTGGCAAACTGCTGGATTGATTTATATAGAACACTGGTTTAAATTTTTTTTTATTTTCCCTCTGCAACCAATCTCTGTCCACTTCAGAAAAACTCAAACATCTTAAGTGGGAGGCATTCTTTCATTAAAACATTTCCCACACTTGAAGCATATTTGTCCCGCAGCGCCTCCTGGTGGTTGAAATGTAGATTCAAGCTGACACCTTAGCTTGATAAACGTCTCCTAAAGGTTGAGCTGGTTAGGAGAGTTTTATTATGCTCAGCTCATGTATAAATATGACCATTACCAGCAGCCAATAAATGCAAATTGAGATAAATGACTAATTCACTGCCTTCTGAGAGTTTAGTCGCATTGAACCTTTATCTCTAACATCTACATTTATCCATACTACAGTATGACAAAAAATATTTCTAACATTAGATGAAAATGAAATCTTCTTTCATTTCCATGAAATAGAAAAAAAAATGTATCTAATTTGTAGCTTTGTGGTCTTATTGCTCATTTCACAGCATTTTAATAAGAAACCTGCCACCTAAGTATGGTTCAGAGCAAACATAATGAAAAAATTAGAAAATTAAAACAAGTCAAACTGTATGTAAATAGCAAAATGTCTGGAAAAAGCCTGAGAAAACTGCTTTCACTCCAAGAGTAGTGGTTAGCATAGATCTAATCAAATATAATAATACAAATTCAACTTAATTGTCATTGCAATGTCACAAGTACAAGCAATGACAGGTTTGACACATAATTGATTTTATTTCCATTGTGCGTGAATAAGACATTCTGAGAATCAAATTTATTTGTCTCCCACTTAAGGAGAAGGAAGGTGGTAACATAAACACAGTAGCGAATCTACATGACTATGATTTATACGATGTCTGATGATTTGTAGTGTAGAAAACGGTAGGCCACTTAAACGGTAAAAACATGGTTATCTTTCCACCTCAAATTATAACTATAGATATTATCCACAAAGAAGTGTCGGATAACATTTGAAGTCAATTATACTGTGTCAATGTAAAAGCAAAAGGACCAACAGTTCATTTTATTTAAAATGGATACAGGGAATGTTCTTGAACTGCTCTGAAGGAAGACTATCAGGATCGTTTTGCAAGTTTAAGAGGATGTTCACCACAAACAGCAACAGACATTCTTTAAGCTTCAACTGAAAGTCCTCCAAACTGCAGGGGGCCCAAAACATAATGCAGAAATTATAGGAAATTGGACAAAGAACAGGATTTCAAATACTAAATTTTATACCATCACAAAAACATCCAATAATCTATCAATCCAGGACAGAAATTAGAAGTTTTTTTTTCTTTTTTCCAAACCTAAATGCGCGATAACATCCTCCACCAAGAGCTTTTTGTCAACTGTCAGCTTGAAATGAGGGGCCTCAATCTGAGAGAGTTTGCCTCCCAGGTCTTTTCCAAGCACATGGGTTGATGAGGCGTGGCACCTTTGGGGTCCCTTGGTAATTGATTCCAAGTTTAGCTTAATTCTTCACTTTACAGCAGCAGGGTTTTCTAAAACAAAACATAATTTAACATTTCACTTTTAAGTAATGAATACAGTTTAAACAGTTTCAGAAACATTAAATGTATGCTGATTTTTTGCAGACTACGTTTTAATTCACAAACGCATCAAGAAAAAGCTAAAGGTCTTTACAGTAATCATTAACATGGACTTTAACTCTATTGTCAGCATAGTGTCACCTGTTAAACATATGAAGCAGACTCTTTTATTTAGTGCCGTTGTACTTGACTTCCTTTCCACATTTCTTCAGCGTCTCCATGAGAACATCCACATCCTTGTCCGACTCGATCCAAACCAGCTTCTTGGGCAAGTCAATCTCAAACTTCACATCTGAGAGGCGAAAACAGAAGTAGAAACATTGTTCAATCAACTGACTGGAAACAAACAGAAATTTATTTTTATATCTGCTTCTCTTTCTAATATGAATGAAAGATTTTTCAGCTCTCTTTGACCTGACTGTGAAGGAGGATTTGAAAAATAGATTCTCTTTATCTTGTTGAAAAGTCACAGCTTAGAATGTGGGACTGGAACAAAATTGAAAAAGGGAACTGAAATTTGGCTTCTAAACAATTTAATGACCAAGTCAAATAAAAGTGAAACAAACAAGCTGTTCAGCATCAGGTGACCGAGCGGCTGAGTCAACACTCGGAGCAAAGAAGTCACGAGTGGAAGCAGTACAAGCTGCCTGTAAGCATTTCTTGATCGGCATGCAGTGTTAAGGACCCGTTTGCATTGATATGAATTATCAGTTCAAATGCAACAGTTCAAAACTCAAATTAAGACTTGTTTGCACAGAACTGTAAGTTGTCATAAGACTAAATACAATTCAATATCTTGACATACGGTGCTTTTAAAATGTACTTTACCATGGTTATGCCTGAATTTCCCCAATGTGGGACAATAAAGAGTTTTTCTATTCTAAGAATTATTCACAACAATGGATGTTTTAAGATTTAATTGCTTTTACAAATCTGTCTTGATCAGCAAAATATGGATATTATGACAAAAAATCCTTACCAAAAAAAAAATAAAAAATCCAGTTTAATGACAAAGTGAAAATTAATTTGTACAAAATAAATAAGAAAAAGATGTTCTATAGAATAAGACAGCAACAACTTTCAATGAATCTTTAATATTGCTACAAAGGAGCACAATCAGGTCTGCAGAATCATTCTTAATTGGAGAGTTTTCAAGCATGAATGGCTTGTGATTAATGGTACAACGTTTAATCAAGATTTAAATCCAGACTCTGACTAGGCCACTCAAAAACTACAATGGCTCTCATCCATTCTGAAGGGGGCATTCCAGAGTGTTTTGGACCATTGTCATCCTGCATAACCATTGCAATTATATTTTCACACAAAGTCAATCATAGAACATATCCCTAACACTTTCCTCTCTATTCCCTGTTTAGATGTAATGCTTTGTCATTTCTCTGTCTTTTTTGTTTCTTCTTCTATTGTAACCAGTTCTGTGTCTTTTTATGTTATCAGTTTTTTTATTTTCCTTTTCATCGCCTGTAAAACACAAACTTCCTTCACAACATTTTTAACATTGATATTATTTGTAAACGTGTGCATTTTGTGTAGTGAATGAGTGCCAAAAGACAATCAGTAGGAATGAGAGGTGAAGCTATGCCAGTGCTTCCAGTGAAACCAGAAATGAAAGTGGGACAGAAGATGACAGAGATGTGTCGGTCTTACCTCCAAGCTTGTTGAGGACTCTAGTAACGGCTCCAGAGCACCCTTCACAGGTCATCGCCACCTCAAACTCGTGCTTCTGTGACAGACAGAGAATTTATTTAGCTGTAAATTTAGAATTTCATGATGAATAGAAAACTACTGCAATAAAGTCTGAGAAAAATATTCTTGGATGATTGAAATGTAGCAATTTTCAGCAAGAGGTTAAGGAAATTTCTTTTGAAGTACAACTGAATTTCTGGATTATATTGACTCTTTGACATTGTTCTAATTTGTTGAGAAGTACATTTGTGGTTCTTTAAATTGAAGAACCACAAATGTTCTTAAAAACTCAAATTAAGACTTGTTTGCACAGAACAAGTGCAACTTCAGAAGTTGAAGTTTACTTCATCAGTTTACTTCTGATGAAGTAAACTTCATCAGAAGTTGAAGTTTACTTCAACTTCTGATGTGGAAGTTGAAGTAAAAAAAAAAAGTTACCATTGTGGCTAGTATGTGCATTTTATTTTATAAGAAAGAAGAATAAAACTGATCTGATAGCAAATTCCTGAAGCAAGCAATGCGAAATAGAACAACGCCTAAAAATACAAATGTTTTCAAGTATACTGGTCCAGACATTAACATATTTACAGCAAAATCCAAAAATACCTAGCAGCCCTGTTCCCTTTATATGAACCAAAGGGGCATATAAAGGGAACCTTTATCTGTCGTGATGACGGCAATTCTTAAACATACTTTATGCTAAGCGAACTGGCTTATTATTTTTACTGGTTGTTACATAACCCGTGACTAATACACGGTTCAGCTGAGGGAAGTATGGAGTCTTAGTTTGTTGAAGGCTAAACTAAAAACATTTGCCACGTACTAAAGCTAAAACACGTCCAGGAACAAGCTGAAATTACTTAAAAGTAACTCACAATCATATTGTCAGTGACGTGTCGCGCGTAGCGAGCTGACCAACTCCGGGTTTTTGATTTTTATCAACTTGGAAATGTCGCCAAAGACTACATAAACCTAAAAAACGGATACTACCTGCCTGATTGACCACTTAAAAGCTATGTATGGCAGCATAACAGGATATCCGGTATTGAAAGGGTATAAAGTAATAAAAGATACTGTACTGTGAAAGATTTTTGGTTCGCTTATAAAAAAAATTAATATATATTGGCACATTACGTGTTGGCATATGAAGTTCAAGCAAAACATCCTAAATTAAATAAAACAACGTGACGTAAAGCTACACACTTCCGGTTTGCCACGTTTTCATTTTATTTTGAAAAACTTGACGGAAACCATTCAGTTATGTAAAATAAATAAATATTTGTCCAATTTTTCTTATAAAAATTGTAAAATCGTGAATCAGTGTCTTAAACTAGTATCTCTTTTAGGCACTTTGGGTTAATAGTTCGCTCGAAAATAGTTTTTAAATTCTCACTGACCGTATCATCCTAACCGTGTTTCTCTATGGCGCTGATCCTAAACGCTTTTGTTTTTCAAAATAAAAGCATTTTTAAATGAAATTGCAATAAAATTAAAAACTATTCTTCTTCTTCTTCTTCTTCTTCTTCTTCTTCTTCTTCTTCTTCTTCTTCTTCTTCTTCTTCTTCTTCTTCTTCTTATTATTATTATTATTATTATTATCCATCCCGCTGTACTCAGTTCTCCCTCTCTTCAGCGGTCAAAACCAGGAACTTCTTGTTGCCTTTTTTAAAAAAAATTGAAATCATATACCTTTGCAAAAACCAAATAATTTAACAAAAAAAAATGCAGTGAAAAATTTTTTACATTTATTTATTTAGCTAGTTGTTCCAAAATCTGCTAATATTATTTGCATAATTTTCGTTTCCCTCAAATGCATGACTGATGAGACGCCGTCCTTATATTAAGGGAGAGGTTTCTGACTCAGAACGTCGAACGTAGCTGGTTGCGTCGGCCCGGGACTCGTGTCATGTGACCTCACCGCTGTTTGCTGAACTGAACCGATTTTAATTGTCAATCTGTGTGCAGCACCTCGGCCAGCGCTCTTTAGCGAAGGAGCTCCTGCGGTCAGGTCATCCAGATAAAGGCTGAAGCAGGAAAGCAGAGGGACGGAGGCCGAGATATATCATTAAGGTATGTTGGTGTGTTAAGATGACCCTAGCTGCTGTTTACGAACACAAAGATGGCATCGAAACCTTCAGCTAATGTTGGCTAACGCGATTTGGTTGCGGTACACCAGTTTAGTCCCTCTTTACTTTACCTTCTTGATATTTTATTAAGTGACAATATCTGAAGCTGGTATCTTATATTTAAGTGTGCATGCCACCCTGGAGACTTCCTGGCTTTGTATTACCCCGGTACCTTTAGCCCGGGGCAGTTCTTTATCTGAAACACGATTCACCTGCTCGTTCTCCCGGTTATCAGCTTCATGTCCGCTTTGACAACCTGCACGTCTTCCTGGCCAAAGATTACCGGCAATATTGATAGGATTACCGTGTTAATCTGCATACTGTCTGCAGCTTGTATGTCTGCTTGCTCTCATGAAAGGAAAACGACTCTCACTGGAAAGTGCTTCCGACTGGAAATGAAGTCTTGCAGTTGAACAAAGTTGCTGTAGTTTGGCCGCACCCTAATCTGACAGGGAGTTACCTGTTTTAAGACTGGGATATAGTTTCTCTTTTTATTTTGGGACGTTTGACTGCAAAGATTAGTGTTTTCACTAATGCACACATCTATCAGCGCAAGGTACGTGCTTAGTTATGATACGGTGTGACTTTCTGAAAGCAGGATGATCTTCAATAAAATTAAGACTGTATCATGGCAAATGTTAAACAACATGGAAATCTAAATGTCCAACATGATTGTATCACTGTCATTATAAAACAGGGCCCCCCAAAGTCAGTCCTCGATGGGATCCTGCATGTTTTAGTTCTCTCCCTGGTTTAACGCACCTGGATCAAATGATGGCTCATTAGAAGGCCTGAGAAGAACACTGACATGCTGAAAAGGTAGTTGGATGCCGGCCCTAGAGGACCGACTTTGGGGACCCCTGGATGCCCAAAGTTGGTCCTCAAGGGCCGGCATCCTGCATGTTTTAGCTCTCTCCCTCGTTTAACGCACCTGGATCCAATGATGGCTTGTTAGAAGGTCTAAGAAGAACACTGACATGCTGAAAAGGTTGTTACTACCACCAGGGAGAGAACTAAAACATGCAGCATGCCGGCCCTCAAGGACCGACTTTGGGCACCCATTTCTCTTTAAAAACAATATGCTGAAATTTTAAAAAGTAACAGTTTCAAACCCCTTTCAATATTGCTTGTTCCTAATTGCAATAACAATTTTAGTTCTTGCTTACAAGAGCTAAATCTGTAAAAGCTTGTATACTTTTCTGATTGCAAGAAACAGTGGATTAAGTGGAAACTAAAAGAAGTGGTGGCAGAATCATGCTGTTTGGAGGTCATCCATTACTCGTGTTAAGGCAATGTTTGAAAAACTACATTTGGGAAGTTAAATGCAGTATATCTGCTACTTAGCAGACTATTTATTCTACATTTATGGTTACAATGAACATAGAAATTACTACATAACATTATAAAACAGATGAAATCAATGTTAAAGTGTTTTATAAATAGGAATTGCCATTTTTTATTTATAGATAGAAAATACATTTGTTTTATCATTCAAGGATACATGTAAAAGTTGCAGTATAGTTGCACTTAAGAACTCCTGCGTTAGACTTTAGCTTAGAAAATACTGTTTTGTTACACGGGAAGTTGTGGTTTAAAAATTCCTGTTTGTTCCTGATTTCTTAACGGTTCTGCTCACTAAATATGCAAACAGGTTGTTTCCTAAACCTTTTGGCTTTTGTCTTTTTTGCAGCTATAAACAGACAGGTGCACAGCAAAATCTTCAAACAAAGTCCTGTTTAATTACGCAGCAGATGCCAAACGGGATCTGTTTGAATTTCCATCCATTGTGCTCGTCTTGCATAACACCTGGGTTTATTTGTCCTGGATGCTCCCTGATAGTGACTGCAGGAGCCTTAAAGATGGGAGAGTCACTTAGAGATTAGCACTCTATTTTAGTGGATCAGATAATGCAATGCAATTGGTGCCTGGTAGGAGGGTATTTTTCTTTGCTGTTTGGGCCAAAATGTGAGAAATATTAGACCTGCTTGGACAGGTGCAAGCTTTGTTTTCCATTCAAAAAAGAAAAAAAAGTTTTGCATGAAATCTACTAAAACACACAGAATACTTATATTTTTATTGTTCTTTGATAACTGGAAAAGTGCAGGTTATTTTGATTTTACCTGCAGATGAAAAATAATTAAAACTTAGTACAATAGTGGAATTTGTCAATTTGTGTTATATTTACCGAGCTCAATACTACTTTAGCATTTCACTGTTTCTCTGCTTCAAGAAAAGTAGTGAATGGCTATAATTTACTGAGCATGTTTTTTTTTTTTGTTTTTTTTTCTTCCTGTTAATCATGTTCTGTTTACATATATTGAGTCTGTTCTGTTCCAGACACATTCCGTTCAGTCATCAAGATTTTTCTCCACAGAAACATTTAAATATAGAATAAGGACCGTCATGGTCAGGTCAGGTGCTGAGCTCAGCATTCTGACAACAACAGTTCATAAAGAAGCATGTGAGGTCAATGCTCACGTTCTGTTTACATGTTCAATTCTGACAGGAAGAAGTTAGCAAATTGTCAGAAACTTTGTTCTAATTATTAAGAAGTTCTTTTAATTCATTGTAAAGAATTTGTTTTTTTTAGACTTTTGAAAAGTAGGACTTTTATATTTTCTCCTCTGTTTTTGCATTCCTTCTAAGCTGCAGTTATTAAAGCAACATTTTGTACAATCTGCCTTTGTGCTGGAACTTCTTCGTGTTTTCCTGGACTTGCTGCATCTAACAGCACAATCATCGCCATATTTTCACAGTTGGAAGCTGTCGATGCTGAGCCGTGTATCCCTGCTGCGTTGGGATCCGTGAGGCTGGGAGAAACGACACCCGTGCACCCGCGAGCGCCATCAGACCCACCATGATGGCATCCAGTGACGTGGATGGCAGAGCAGACGGTAGGAAATGTATAATCAATATCATAAAACTTGGAGGGTAAAATATTCTTTTTGTTGTTGCAGTGTGAGACAGAATGAACTTGGTCGCAGACAGATTACATGTAATCCCACTGAATCATCAAAGCAGCTTTCATTTCATTTATGAGATCGGTCTGATGGCCTGGCTGGCTTGTCTTCTTTGGCAGGAGGTCACAAACGTTTGTTTCAATATTACTTGTGTATCTCAGTGAATTATAATATCTTCAATAAGATGATTTATTTAAGAAACTAAAGTTTTTAGCGTACTATGCTACCACAAAATATCGGAATAAAATTCTAAGTCCATGTTGCTCACCCATTTTACCATACTTTTTCCTTCCACTTAATCTTTCTTGAATATACCGTGACACAGCACTTTGAGAACAGACGCCTTCTTTAGCTAAGGCATTTTGTGGTTTAGTGTCGTGTGGAGGGTTTTTGTGAGTGTCTGTTAAACAGTCTAGTTATCAGCCTTCCCTATCACATAACATTTTTTTTAATATTGAATATGCTTTTTAATGATAAATACAAATATTCAGAATTTTAGCTTGTCATTGCCAATAAGAATGGCAGAGACAAAAGGAACATTTTAGGTTTGCATGTTTATTAATGATTGAAGACTCAGCATCTGGTCAGGGTTGTAGGTTAAGTCTCTCTGTGAAAAATATCTTACTTAGCTGTTCTGGTGTGAGTTACATGAGACAACAGTTTGATAGCGAAGTTAGGCCTAAAATGTTTTTAATTGGGTGCCTCCAAAAAGAATCTTTTTTTTTTTTCATTCTATATTAATTTAACTCAAAACGTTTAAAAAAAAAAATGCAACTTTTGATCTTGATGCAAATTTTATACACCACCTTTTGTAAGGCAGTAAACTTAATTTATTCATTTCAAACCTCTGATTATTTTTGTGCCAGAGTCACAAGTATCAATGTTGCTGTCTTAATAACAAGGTTTCTGACTGGTTGAATGTTTTAAAGATGGGCCTCCCTTTAATTTTAAAGTCTGTCTTCACACTGTGATGACACATTCTTTGTTCAAATGTAGCTAATGAACTGTGCTCATTTTCTGGAGTCTAGCTGCTGCTGCGATGACCCGTTTGGTGTTTTTATTGAAAATATGTCAGCAGGCATACATCAGTCTGCAGCTGCAGAGCTTCTTATCATTGTTTGTTTTCAGCATGACTAATAGAAGTCTTCTGTTTCTTGTTCATTAAAGTCAGCTGCCCTCCAAAAGGACTGGAATCTCTGCATTAAACTGGTTTCTGATGAAGTCATGAGGTTTCAGTTTATCTTTTTTTATGAGCACTGACCTCAGTGCACACTTGATATCAAACAAATGAGGTGATAAACTTTCAGCAGAATGAATGTATCTGTATTTCCTTCCCTCTGCATATTCAGTGTTTAAAAGTATCTTCAGTTTTGAATTGAAACGTTTATGTGGGATGTCTTGTGAACCCTAAATAGAATGGATTATTTCCTGTAAATATGTTTGACACATGGCTTCTCTAATATGAAAGAATTGTTTGTGGTAAACCTGCTCATGCTGCAAGAAAGACCTCGACGCAGTTGGATGTGAAGAAACATGGAATATATTTCTGTTAAAGATCAATTAAGATTTGTGCAAAAGTTGACATACTCCCCATCATTGTCATAAATGTCTGATTGTTGGGAGAAGTGATCAACTTGCTTAGCAACATTTCAGCAACTAATGGATTTCATTTTGTGCTTGTAATTTCTGTATTTAGCATTCACTATAATTGATTGATGTATGTTTTCAATTAGTCATAAAAAAAAGCAATAAATTAAAAGCCTGAAACTAATAACTTTCATTCCCATTATGAGCGAATGGAAATGTTTACACAGACCTTATTTTCTAGCTTCACACACTTGGCACTAAATGTGCTAAGTAAATGTTAGCACATTTACATTTGCATGTAAATGTTTACATGCAAAGGGAAGTAATTTAAGAATAGAATAAGAAAAATAGAGTTACGTGCTGTTGACTTTACACATAAGTATATGAGTATAAAGTTGACAAACATTTCAATATGTATTTATTTTCTAGAGCTCTAATTGTCTTCTGTAAATGTCTTTCTCTGCACTTGTTCCCTTCCTGTGGCAGGTTCTCTCTTGTCTGATCAAAACCCATCAGAACTGGACGCTCTGTGTCCGTCTCCTCCTGGGCCATCCAGACCCCAGCGGAACTATGAGCGGGTTGGGGGAAGAACGGGAACCTCGTGAGTGAAATATGTTCAAACAGTTCACTAAGAACTGTCATTCAGAACAGCTTCTAAACAGTTTTTTTTCTGCCATTTTTCAGTTGCTTTCAGACTCTGATCCACCTTCTGAAGGGGAACATTGGTACTGGTCTGCTGGGGCTTCCTCTGGCAGTGAAAAACGCCGGACTGGTGGTAAGCACAAAGATGCTGTTGTCCAATCGTTCCATGTAAAACCAGAGGTCTGGCCTTTAAAAATTAGATTCTGCTTGCGTCCCTTTCAGCTGGATGAAAGACAGACGCTTTGCAGACTTTCAGAGGCACCTAGTATCAAACAAAACATCTATAAGTTGCAAATTGTGGTCAATGTGATAAGAAATCTTGCTTGTGCAACAAATAAAGAGAAATCTATTTGCATGTTCTGAAGAATATGAAAGTCACTTCATACATCAAGATAATCAAGACAATAGTTTTTAGTTTTGTTCTTACAGTATAAGATCAAAATGGTGGCAGGTTTATTTTTGCCAATCAGTTGATTCATGGTTTGCTCAATAAACTGTAAAAATACCAACATCTGTTTTATAGCTATTACATTTCTAATAATCATACGGAAACGTTATACTGTTGTGAAAGAGGGGATTCATTTTCTCTTTAAAATATAATCTCTCAGTTCAACACAGGATCTAGTTTTAATTTACAAAGATTAAATTAGAACATCATGTCTTCACTGTTGGGAGTTAAGTAACAGTCCTTGCATTCATTTATGTATTTTTGTACAAATTAAGAGACTGGTATTATACAGACTTTTTTTTGTGCTTCAATATGTTAGTTCTGAGGACAAAATGTTCTTGACATATGTCTTGCTTCTTAACAGAAACAAGAGAAGAGTCTTATTCTCTTCACCTGTCGGTAGTCATAACGCTGTATATGGTGGTGTTTGGCCACATAAGCTGTTTTAGTATGGGTAAACGCTAACTGTATTATATTATCCATTCACGTTTTCTGTTTTGGTTGTCAGAATGTAAATAGCACATTTTTCATATCAGAGCTTTGTGTTTCAAAGCTACTTTTATAGGGTCCTGAAACATCATTGTCACAATGCCTCAGAAAAAAACTGATGCACAGACACTCCTAATCTGTCCTGTGCTTATGGATAATTTTAAAGTAAGAAGAATTGTATGCCTGCTACAAAACTCTGGCTCCTAGGAAAAATATTGCAGCTCTTTTTCTCTTTTCCTACAATAAGTGGTTTTAAAAAAAGGTTTTAACAATTCAAACTTGTTCAGTCACGTTATGCTGAACTAATTTTTTTTTGATTAGGACAGTGGAGTTAAGTTCCCAGAGCATATTGACTCTACCCTTCAATCATCTCATTTGTATACTTTTAGCAGTGTGTGTAAGTGGCTTCCTTGTTAAAATAAACCACGCCTAAACTTCTCATGTTCTGGCTTTGTTGAAGATGAGATGAGGCTGAGCAGGACTGATCATGTTTCAGTGCTCCAAATTTCAAGTCTGTTAAATTCCTGTTGAGAGCATCTTTAGGTTTCAGATGAAATACAGCTTTTGAAATACAGTACTGAATGGTTTCCACATAGGCTTTGCTTAATGTTAAGTTTTGTTTAGATTTTAGATCTACACATTTAAGTTTGTGTTTACAGTTTGTGATACAGTTAAGTATCACTTAACTTGCAGCAAGGGCCTACTTGCAGCAAGTCTACAAGAATCCTAGCCTGGGTTCTTTTTGCATGGAGTTTGCATGTTCTCAATATGCATTGGTGGGTTCTCCATGTCCAAACACATTACTATTAGCTGAAATTGTTATTTGGGTATTTATTTAATAATACTTGTTGTTCAGTGTGTCTGCTCAACCTTAAATATTAGTACATTCATGTATTTAATTTTTAAGGCCTTAAAATATCTTAAATTCATTTAAAAAGCTAAGTTGGCCTATAATTCATCAATCATTGGTCCTAAATTTTGTTTTGACAGAACTATTTAATCTTGTGTATTCTGTATATTTTTTTTCTCACGGGACTTTTCTGTCAGTCAAAAGTTTGAGTCGCACTCAGACATCATCATTTCATTCTGTGACTCCAAACAGTTGAGGCTACCGCTAACTCAGTGCTAACATACCCTTTCTAGATAGCTAGAAAAAACTAGCTAGGTAGTTAACTTGTTTGCATCTATCATGGATAAGTGTAAATCTATTGGCAGTTAGCTGGACAATGTTTAAATGTTTTTGTGGATATATAGATCTTAAATTCCTTTAATACTGGTCTTAAAAACTCTTAAATTTGAATTGGTGAAACCTGCAGAAACCCTGGTTATTTATCTAGCTCTGTCTTCTTGCTTCCAGGTTGGACCAATCAGTCTCCTGGTTATGGGAATCATCGCAGTCCACTGCATGAAGCTCCTGGTGAAATGTTCCCACCACCTCAGCGCAAAGTAAGTTAAAAAAATATATATATATTTCAGCCGCAGGTTAAAAGTCAAATACTGGCATTTAAAGTGAGCTTATGTTAAACATTTGCTTGTGTCAGGTTTTGCACAGGAGGGTGGAGATCAGACACAATTTAATGCAACTAATTTAACACCATAAGTGATTCCGCTTAATTAAATATGTGTACACCTTAAAATGATGTTTGGGTTCCATGCTCTGCTCACAGTGCAGCTTTTTTCTCTGTGTAGATTGTGTTAATTTAACTTTCTGGTCGCTGTAACTGAAACCTAAAGATGTATTTCCCCTCTGTATCAATCGTTTAGTTCAGGAGACTTGTTTGGCTCATTGTGTGTTTTGCCAGCTCCCGTAAACAGATTACTTTCCACTAGGTCTCTATTTTCTGCTCAGTAATCAGGAGCCCTTTGGCAGCTCGTTGTGTGTGCTCTCACACTTTCGTCAACACTGCCAGACAAACCCAAATACCATGTATACGCTGAATGTAATCAGCTCGACTAATCAGAAGCTGGGAGTTGTGCTGCTGGTGTTTTTAACATTCACTACCGCCGAACCATTAAGTCCCTGGGGGTCCTGTATGTTAGTGAGCTGTTGTTGTGTCTTCACTAGTTTGCAAGCTGCAGCCCATGCTCCATCTGTCCACCTTTGCTGAGTTCATATAAAGATCTCCTGTAGCTCCGCCACTTGGATTAAAGGAGATTAACTGGATCAGAACCATGAATGAAGACAGTCTAAAAGGAAGTCAGGAAATGCTACCGTATCAGTCTAATATTGCGCAACAGCTACGTTCATCTGTTTTCTTTAATGCAGAGTCATCACTTCCTCTTATAGACATTAAAGGGTCATATCGTTGCAAAACACTGCATATGTATGATTACATATTATGATATATAATATAGGTGGAAAAAGTATTGGTCCAGTGGTTTCCATTTCTTGGTTTGTTTCCTTCCAAGCCTTTATTTAAAGCTGTACTGTATTGTTGGGTTCATTTCCTGCCAATTGTTTCATACTTTTCAGCTACAGAGCAGCATTTTCTGCATTTAGTTTTCACTTTCTTGCTCCATTTGCTGTTTTTCCTAGGATGAACCGGCCATCTATGACCTACGGAGAGGTGATGCAGTACGGGATGGAAAACGTGTCATGGCTGAGGAGGCATTCACGATGGGGAAGGTGAGAGAAAAAACAATCAGTTACAATGTTGATATCTTTACTCAAACCCAGGAATATCCCAGGCAAGGTTTTCCTATTAGACAAAAAATAAATGTACTTTCTCACCAGAAAACTTTGATTAAAGGTGAAAATTTGCAATAAAAAATAAAATGGAAATACATAGATGTATGTTTAAAAAGAAAGCACACACTCTTCTATTTCCTTCTAAAATCTAGAGTTTATTTGTCAGTACATAATAAAAATGATGTTTTAGGCATAAACCTCAGGAGAATTACTATGGTTTCATGGTATTTAAGTATAAAATTTGTAACAAAATGTTGAATGATATAAATATAATTGCTTTTACTGAAAACAGAAAAGAAGTGGTAGTTCATGCTACATGAAAAAATTAGAATACCTTATTACACTGTTTATTTTGTCTTCCATAGGTTTCAGCAAAATCTTATCTTAAATTTTATTTGTAGTTTTAAAGTGTTTTGCAAAAAATGTTGTAGTTATTCTCGTGTTTTTTTTAAGAGTAAAACAAATGTAACAAACTAAATTTAGTTAGTCCGAGCAAAACAAAGATCATCTAAAGTTGTGAAAGCTTTAAACTTGGTAAATAACGGCTGTTAACAACTAACATCTGACTGTGTGCTCCTCCTCTGTCTCTTGTTTCTCAGTCGGACGGTGAACTTGTTCCTGATCATCACTCAGATTGGCTTCTGCTGCGTCTACTTCGTTTTCCTTAGTGACAACATCAAGCAGGTCCCGACCGCTCACACACACACACACACACACACACACTTTGCAACACCTGCTTTTACATTCAGAACTGTCTCTCCTGCTGGTCCCAATTGAGAATATTTTAGGATAATATTTTCCCTGTCGGCATGACAGTTCAGATCACCTTGTCCGCTTATATTAAACCACCTGCACTACTGGATTAGAAAGAGCAGAAATGCAGACATCCAGAGCTGGATCTCTTTACTCAGATTCTCAACTTTAGATTCTCTCAGATCAAACAAAGACACCTTTACTTAGAATGGAAGTCTAAAGACAAGCGGTTACATGTTTTGAAGTCATCTCGGTGGTTTTGAAAGGATCTGTTTGCAGGTCTTATCATTCAAAGGTTATACAAGTTAGAAGGTCAGTACCAGCTATTGGTTTTGCCTTAACAGCAGGACGAAGTGGAAAAACCCAGGAAATGCTGGTTGAATTCCTCTTCAGGTTACAAAGAATGTTCAGATTTCGCATTATAAAATAAAAATAATTACAAATATTCTCACACTCTCACTCATTTATGTAATATTTATCCCTTTAGCTTTAACAAAAAACATTACATTGTCCTCATCAGTAGAAAGCATTATAAAACATCTTAATGTTTGTCCATTTTCCTGCTCACATGTTTAGATTTCATCCTGGTTGTTAAGGGATTAACTCTCAGTTGAGGAAATCTGAATGTAATCAAGTAAACTTGTTCAAAAGTCTCAACTTTTTATCTCCTTTTCTCAAAAGCGTGTGATGAAATATGGTCTGGTCGCTGTGACGTCACAGGAATGAGTTCACCTTTGACTTCTGAACTTTTCACTACAAATCAAATCTTTGTCTGGAATTTTTTTAACAGCCTTTAGAAATCAATGCTTGATCATTTTGTTTGCCTTAAAATCTTTAGGAACTAGTGAAAAATGCTTCAGTATGACAACCACTGACTTTTCTGATAAGAAGCATGGTGTTTAATTCTTGTTGTGCATCTTCTCACCACTAGAGGGTAGCATCCTTTCGTTAATTGTCTAAGAGCGGTACCATTCTTGAAGACATACAATGCAGCTTATACTGTTAGATTAGATTTGGATTGGACTACCAAAGCATTATTCATAGTTCTTCAGGCTTTGTAGTTTTTCTTTGGGCTCTGTTTTTATTTTTCTGTATTTCTTTGGGAGAAAAGTACAATTATTTGTTCCTGGTTTAACATGGTTGTGCTTTTTGACTAGTTTTTTTTGCATAGACTTGTTTTTGAATCACTTTTTGTTTTGTTTTCCAGGTAGTGGAAGCAGCCAATGCCACCACCTTCAGCTGCCCTGTGAACCACACCAACCAGACGGCTGTCCTGGTTCCCAGTTTCGACTCCCGGATCTACATGCTCTTCTTCCTGCCCTTCTTCATCCTCCTGGTTTTCACCCCCAACCTGAACTTCTTGGCTCCCTTATCTCTCGTTGCAAACGTGGTCATGACCCTGAGTCTGATTCTGATCTACATCTACTCCTTCATGGTAACCACCTCATTTATCTTTTATCTCCTGTTCTGATTCATGTAATCTGTATTGCAACTCTCTGGGTTATGTTTACACATGTGGAAGACAAACAAATCAATCTTAGTTTGAAACGGTGTGTGGCAGAAAATGCTTAGACTGACTCATCTGTGCAGGCGGTGCAGTTGCGTCGCCACTGTAAACGCAGATTGTCAGGAGATGCCAGGATTTGCATATCTTGGCCTCATTTTGGGTTTCTGGTATATGCATTCCCTCGAGTTATGAGGATCAGTGGAGGTTCTGCTGGAAGATAAATCCTTTCAGGATTCTCACAGGACACAGACGTCCTCCATCCATCTGCTCCAGAATGGACTTGATTGGATACATTTAGATTTAAATAACTAGTCTTATAATAACAGCTGTAGATTAAACTCATTCATTATCTAATACAATTTGTCCCCAAAGACCTTTCAGCCCGAATAGAAGGAAAATTCATATAATTATTTTAAATAAAATGTTTTGAGTTTCCTCTCAGATGGATGCTAAAATTTTTTTTTTTTTTTTTTTTTTATGTTTTCTTTTTCATGAAAGGCATCAAAACTGAAAATTTCCATTTTTCCCTGACCACACACACTTAAAAATAATCTAGAAAAAGTTATGGACATAACCCACCTGTTCGCTTTGATTCGAACAGGTGGGTTTTAAACTTTTTATTTTCTGTTGGATACAAGCTTTATTAAAAAAGGTTAAAGTTTGTAGAAATCTGGATAATTCAGCAAATGCCTTTGTATAAACTTTTATTTATTTATTTTTAGATAAAATAGCATTCCATGCAGGAATATAGTTTATTCACTCTTCATGATGAGATCAACGGTGTCCTGATTTAAACTTTATTTTCAAACTGAAGCACAGAATCAGAAAATGTCATACTGAGAAACATGAGGCAACAATTTCAGCAGCTTTGTGTAGATGCGTTTTCCCAAGCTGATTTGCAGCATGATTATGGAGGAAATATGCCTGTTCAGCTTGCCTCCTTATCAATTAAATCATTATTTTACTTTTCCAGACTTAAAAAACCTCAGATCTAATTTAGAGAGTCGGAAAATATTCCCACATGATGAGAATGTTTTAGTCCATTATGAGGCAAACTGATGTGCTCTAATCACATAAATTTAATGTTGTTCTTTTATCCTCTGTCTGCAAATGTTTTATTTTTTTCAGTGAAGTCGCAGGAAAGTATCGACTGCTGCTTTGAAGGACATTTTGTTCAGTTTTGTTTTCATTCTTATTCCGAAGGTCTCAAAATAATTATTGTACATGTCTCAGCTGCTCATGTTATATTTGTTTACTTAAAACTATTCTCTGGTTATTACCCTTCCCCTCAAATCTGGATCAACCATTTAACCAACATTAAAACTTCCCTCTTTCTGAAAGCTTTCAGTTTCATTCAAATGAAACCTAACTTTCTTTGGGAAACAGCCACAAAGTAAATATTGCAGTGGTTTAATATCTTGATTCCTAAACAGCAAGATATATCCAGATCAATGAGAATGTCATTAAATTTGTCGGTGTAGGGGAACGTGGATTTTTTTTTTATTTTTCACTCTGCTGGTGCCTATGCAATAATATTCTGTGTGCAATAATATGACTCATCTTTTAGCCTATAGGAAAAAAAAGCTCAATATTTTTGTGATTACATTAGAATCAATACTTCAGCTTGAACTTTTGTTCATGAAACTTTCCATCCGAACACAATAAACTCCCAGTTTTCCGTCTCTCCCTGCTGTCCGGCTTTGTGGTTGCTAAGCCAAATGGATTTTGAGCTTTTTTGAATAACAGAACAACCAGTGAAGACAAGAGTCTCCAGATTACATGTTTCCTGGCCTTCGACCATTTCATCATCCTGCTTCTGTGCTTTGCAGATATATAGTACTCGTGTTCGCCGAGGAATGGCCTTGCCTTGAAACGAAGCAATTTCTTGCATCAGAAACCTCACAAAGATTTGGGACTGAGATATGTGACCCATAAGCTGGATCTGCATCAACAAAGTTCAGCAAAACTGAAGGACACTGACTACACAAGAAGTTTTACATTTACTTTCTCAGTTGCTCATTTTGACTTCTTTATTGTTCAAATTTGTTGACATGTCCTTGTTACCGAAGAACCTTCCCTATTTTGTATTTAATGATATAAATATGAAATTATAAATCAATGTTCATTCATTTGAGGAGTTTTAACCCAAGTGAGATCAGAGTTGCAGCCCTTTTGAATTAGGGCTGCAACTGATTGTTGATGATTATCAATTAATCTATAGATTATTTTAATAATCAATTAATGGGATAAAGAAATTAACACATTCTGCTGATTTTTATTATTTATTTATTTATTTTTCCCATGTAGCCACTTAAATATATTTTATGCAAGATTAGAAATACATTAAAAGATATAAATATTTCAATTCTTTTTGAAAATTAAAATGTATTAGTTTTTTGCCAGAAATGCAACAACATAGCATTACCTTAATGTAGGCTTTATCATTTGTAGTAAAAGCAGCTAAAAAAAATACTTCTGACATCAGCTTGTGAAAATCAATTGATACATTGCACGACTAATCTGCTGTCTACTTATTTTATTTTTTTTTTCTTTGATTAACCGATTTATAATTGGATATCAAAAGGTGCATAATAGATTTTTATTTTTACAGAATTTAAACTAGGTGAAGCTAAAACTGTGCCACTTGAGGAGTTATGGGTAGAACATGTTTACAGATAAATGATTATTTAGGTTTTTTTTATCTTAAATAAAAAAATGTTTAAGATAAAAAATGTGTACGAAAAAAATTTGTCATTTTTTTCTGTACAGTTTTGGCTTAATTACCGCAAAATGTCTTTTGGATCTACGTATATATGATACAGTTAACAATTAATTGATTTCTAAGTTAGTTTATGATTACTTCAATAATCTGTTCATCATTATTAACCCGATTCTTCTTT
Source organism: Brachyrhaphis roseni (assembly GCA_903066815.1). Lineage (NCBI taxonomy): Eukaryota > Metazoa > Chordata > Actinopteri > Cyprinodontiformes > Poeciliidae > Brachyrhaphis > Brachyrhaphis roseni. The sequence continues at coordinate 7,807 of CAEFZY010007866.1, read as the reverse complement.
CTGCCCTACTTTCATTGCAAGATTGTCCTTCGCTGACAGAGAACATGTTTAATAGCTAGCATCCTCTGTCATTCTCCCTGTTGACTTTTTAACAAGTAATAAGAGTTCCTCATATATTATCCAGGTTTTTTTTTTTTTTTTTTTTTGCTGCTGCTGCGAAGAGAGCAGAGTAATTGTGTTAAGTAATTGCTACAAGCAAAGGTAATTTGCAGGCTTCAGCCAGCAAATGAGTTCAGCTGTCATAAGGTGGGGCGTCCTCCTTGCACAAGGTCTTATTTTAACGTGACTGCCGGTAATCTGCAGAGAGGACCCCTTGACTGCAGATTTGATTTGGGTAGATATGAAACAGTTGTATGGTATTTGGCCATAATGAATCACTAATTAACATTCAGAAAGCCTTTGAAAGATATCAAATGTCCGGACATGCCTGAAGTAAACCGTTAATCTTTCTTTTCTTTTTTTTTTTTTTACCCTAACAGAACATCACGCTTCCTATTGATCTACCAAAGGTCGGCAGAGCCAAGGACTACCCTCTGTTTTTTGGGACGGCCATCTTTGCCTTTGAAGGAATCGGAGTGGTGAGTGACCAAGTCGTGATGACAGAGTCAAAGAATGATAAGAAATGCTTCAAATTTTTATCTGCTTCAGCTATTTAATGCAACCACATCTATTTATCTATAGTATCATCTGTTTAGAACAAAGTAATAGGAAATTTTTTTTTTTTTTCAAAGTGCTGTTTTATGATGAGAAATATACCAACCAGAGTAACATTGTGAGTCGTGACATGTGAACAACGCTGCTTTTTTTTCTATACACAACTAATGGAGATTGCATGTTAAAGTTTGTGTTAAAAGCAGGAAGATATAATCAAAGGTGAGAATGACAGGGTTCAGATTGTGATGTGAAGGTAACTGGGTCAGAACATTTCTAAAACTGCAGCCTTTGTTAGGATTTCCTGGTTTACAGCTGTCCAGACAAGACTGTAGCTCAGATTGCTAAACAAGGTCATGCTGGTTCTGATTGAAAGTTTCAGAATATACCATTCATCGCGGTGTGATGCCAGTAGAACTACAAATTATAATGATATGCCTGATCAGTTCATAAAATCATTTAAAATGGTTATTTGTATCCGAAAAACTAAAACCTCAGGATTCACTTTTAAACACTTTTTAGTGCTTTGTGGCAATTTGAAACTAGATTGTTATTCCTTCGTCATCGTTTGAGTTCAGCAGCATTTCTTTTCTGTCATGTTTCAACTGTTGCATCACATTTCTGACCAGCCTTCAAGAGTTTGTAAATAAGTAATTTCACGTTGCGCACAGCTTTTTCACCTGACTGTAGTTAAAATAAATTTACAAAAAGGTGAGGAGCGTTTACTCTAAATTCATTCAGGTAGATGTTGCCTGAGCAGCTGGACTTCTGGAACCATTTCCATTGTCCAGATGGGGCTGAAGTGAAGATGTCTGATCATAATTCCAAAAAAACCTAAGAACAAATGTTATTGTCAATTAAAACCTGATAAAAAGATAAATATTTGATCAATCTTATTTATGGTAAATCTTATTTATCAGATATTGTGATTGAAAGGTGAGGATTTGGCAGCCATGAAATTAACCTTGAACTGCCTTGTATTCTCGAGTAAAAGAATGAAATGATCTATCCAAGTGAAAGTTGAAACATATTGGACTTTCTTTGTTCATGGTGACTATAAGTAACCCTGGTTTTGTTCAAATACACAGGCATATGGTGTTTTCACATGTGTTAGATTCTTCTACCAAAGCCTTGTTTGGGATTTTAATTGGATGTGATCCTGGCAAAAATATCTAAAGGACAAGATCACAGGCCCAAATGTTGTTTGTATCTTTTCTTTGTAAAGCCTGCTGATCACATAGGTCTCTGTGGGAGCTGTGGATAAGAAAACACAACCTTCATTTGTTTCACTTGCCACCAGCACGGTATAAAGGGATGAATATAATGCTTTTGAACATGTTGAATGCCATGAAATGGAGCCATGGGCTTTTGCTGAAATGCCAATGCAAATTTGAGCTTTCCTGTAATGTCCAGATGCTGAAATCAAGAGATCACATCCTGAGAACTTTTTGAGTAACTGATTATAAGCATACTCCAAAAACATGTTCACTGGGTTTTCACCTGCTGAGCCATCGTTTTAATTTTCCTGCCTTGTTTGTGTCTTTGTGTATTGGAAGGTCCTCCCTCTGGAAAATAATATGCAGGGGCCGCAGAAATTCACCCTGGTTTTGTATCTGGGTATGGGCTTCGTCACGTTCCTCTACATCAGCCTCGGTACCATAGGGTACATGTGCTTTGGAGAGCACATCGACGGCAGCATCACTTTAAACCTGCCAAACTGCTGGTAAGATAACAAGAAGTTTAGAGAATTTAAAGAATGTGCTGTTCTTTTCCTTTTATCTGCAGTAAACGATGCGATCCACAGATTTTAACAGAGTCTAATATGATATGAAATGTTTGTTTAGTTTAAGAGAGGAAACATTTTGTATTAACATAAAACAAATTGGTTTGTAGGTCTTTACTTTGGAAATCCTAACCTGAGAACTTGCTTTTAGTGACGTGCCTAGATAAAATAAATAAACTTATGGAAATATGTCAACAGTTTGGGCAACCTGGTGCAATTTTAACTTTAGACAGATCTCTGATCAGAGATGCCTGTAAAGCCCCTCCACCCTGCCAGGGGAGTCAATTATCCTGGCAGTAATGGTAACATTGAAGCTTTTTCTGTGGTATAAAACAAAGTTTTACTTGAAACTTTTATTTTCCCCAAAGTTTAACACAGACTAACGTAAAAGCTAATGAGAAACCCTTGGTAATTATAAATAAAGTTAGCTGGATAATCAGCATTTCAGAAACAAAGGTGTCATTTTTCTGGCCATCAGTCTGGTTCCCTCTGATGGAAGCGCGCCCACAGTAACGAAAGTGGAACCGAAGTCTCAGACAGAATTTGTTTACTCATTACTTGTTGCTATCATCACAGCTGCAGGAGAGCGACGCCCATTGAAGTGGCTTTTGTGACTGGACTGATGTTGCGTTTTAGTGGAATAGATTGGCTGTTCAATGAGGTTGAAAACTCAAAGATTATAATTAGCAGCATCTGCCTCAAATGGAAAGCAGAGACCAAGTGCTGTTTATAAAAACTACACATCATAGAGTTTCTAACTTTCATTTTGTATGTCATTATTTTTAAGAAAAAATGTGGTTTTGTGCTAATATTTGTGCTGATTTTCTGTCTGCTCACAGGACGTACCAGGCAGTAAAACTCCTGTATTGTTTCGGCATATTCATCACTTTCGCCCTGCAGTTCTACGTTCCTGCAGAAATCCTCATCCCGCAGGCTTTGGCCCGCGTGTCGGCGAGATGGGAGAAGCCGGTCGATCTTCTGCTTCGCACCCTTCTGGTCATCATCACATGTAGGAACTCTTTTACTTTATTTTTAATTTTTACCAGCATTTCATCTGTAGGGGTGGACAGATTTGTTTATCAGTGACGATTCCCTCATTTTTGGGATTGGTGATAGGCCAACACTTACATATGAAGCTGATCTTATCCCCTACTCTTCTCCACCTCAGCAAAGGTCTAAAAATCAACTTACTGTCCTCTTCTGCTCTCCCTTGAGAGATGTTTGACTTGTATAACAATATTTGTCTGCAGTTACCAATATTTACCTTGCTATTACCAACTCAATGACTTTCTTGCTATATTTAGCAACATTTCAGACAAAAAACAAACTGGTATCAGCCAAAATAGGACTCGGCAGGTTAGGCTTTTTAAAGATTTGTAATCGGCTATCGGCCAGAAAACTGCAGTCGCTTCACTCCTATCTGAAAGCCATCTTTTGAATCTTAAAATAACTATTTTATTATTTAAACAATTAGAATACTTTTTTTTTCTTTTCAAAAAAGAAGCCAGCAGTCACTTTGAGCTGCTTACAGGACATTTATGACCAGTTTTTACTGTTACTGCCACAATAAGTAATCTACAAAGTCACAGTCTGATTCCACTCACTAGTCTGAGTGGAATAGTTTAATATTTTGATGGAGAAGTTTTTCCTTGAAGTAGGGTTACTTTCTCTTACTACTTCTGAGGCAGTTTTCTCTTTATTCCTGTTGTTGTTGTTTTTTTCATTAGATTTTAAACCAAATTGGAGCAAAAACAGTCAGTATTCGGTTTTACTCAGCAAACAAAACAAATTGTCTGTGATGAACACCTCAAAGTGTTGAAGTCTTGAAGCTTTTAAGATCTGTGCCTCCTTTCAACAACCCTCTCTTCACTTTAGCTAAAACGCTCTTAAGGAAAAGAAACCGATGTGTTCTCAGAAGGTTGTTGGTTTGATTGTAAAATAAAAGCAACCTTTCATCCCTCATTGAGGAGAGTTTTTAGCTGATTGACTGTTTTAGCTAAATGGGTGAGGCAGAAGTATTGAGCGACTTCAGCAAGCCCCTTTGTGACTAATTACTTCCAGGTGATCCCACAAGTCCAGAGCACTTGGAAGAGCCCTGCTTGTATTTTCATCTTGGCACCACAGATCGGGCAAATTGATCAAAGAATGGACGTAAAGGAAAAAATAAATGAGATGCATTTGAGAGACGAGGATTAAAAGAGAACTAAGCTGTGGTCTGTGTAAAATTATTTTTGATGCATTTTTTTTTCAGACCACCTTTCTGACTGGTTCAAGTTCTTCTATAAAATCAGATTCAGGAACCACTGATTATAACCCAATCATTAATCTGTGACATACAGGATTCCCTTCCCTGTGCTTTGCTGTAACTCTAATCTAAGGCAGCTGAAATGTAAAAGTTTTGAGTTGATCTTGTAAACTTTTGTCACTAATGGAGATGCCAAAGGTGTTATTATAATAATTATAATAGTAACATAACAAGGAGTTCATGCAATGTGAATTTTCTTCCTTCCCTGTCAGATACTTTTACTGCGTTGTACATAATTTTTCTGATTGTTTTTATAGCAGGGCCCTCCATCAGCTTGTAGATAGTGCATCTGTCCTACTTTTAAACAAAATTCTTGCTATTGCTTTTTGGGGCCAATTTCTGTAAACTAAAACAAAAATATTCTGATTAGTTTTTTGTCTCCGATGACTATACAAAGTCACAATCTGATGCATTGTCCAATTCAGTTCCATGCAAACGCATAACCCTTCTGACCCCGAAGAGAAAAAAACAATTCATGTGTTTTGTATTGGATTGTCTGCAATTTTCCAACGGAGTTATGTAGATTTGAAATAAAAAGTTCTGACAACAAAACACCTAAAAATACACTTAGCTTTATGATTTTTTTTGATGATGATGGTAATTATGCAGTTGTGTGACTTAAAGTCTTGTACCAAATTAAACTGTGCATCTAAGTTAGCATGCATGTAATTTGGTGGTTAGAAAGTCTAAAAGGAGAAATTCTATGTCTGATGTTTGTATCAGGACTTTTTTTTTCTTGCTGTCAAACATTTTGTTAATGGAGGAGCAGAGTTTTAATTGTGTTCTTTTATAAAAGAATGCATATCTTCAAACATGTCTGACATATAAAATAGCTAATTGGCTAATTTGTAAAATTGTTTTATGTCTTGTCCCTGCTGATTCTCTGTCAAGGGTAATCCAGGCTTTAAAAGTTGCATAACTTTCCACAATCCTCTTAAAAAGTTATTTGCCCATCCCTGAGAACCTGACAGAAGTAAGTGTGTTTCTCAGTTCAAATCCAACAATGTCGTCTTCTTATCTGAGCCGGTGCTCATTTACGTCAGAGCCATCCTCTGGTTGGACCAGTAGGCCTTAATTTCAGAAATGATAGCCTCTCTTTGCTCCAAGCTAAAGTTGAGCAGAACATTCATCTTTTTAGAAGCATGCAGCTCACAGCCCATCATCCATAATGCGACAGAAGTGCATTAGTATAAATGACATGAACATCTTCCACATCTGCGGTCTCAAAACAAAGGTGTTTGTTTTGGAGCAAATACCTTTGCTCCAAAAGGTGTTTTGGAGTAACATTTTCTCTTAAGTGACCAACCAAAAATTTGTTTACACTGCAGTAACATTTTTCTGGACTTTCAGCTCCAAAACCAGAAAATATACTTTTAAAGTTTTGAAGAAAAGCCCTTTGATATAACTCTGCAGCCTCTCATATCCCAACGGTAGTTTAAGTAGAGTAAGTGAGAGTGAAGTGTGAATATAACCATAACAAACTGTGCAAATGACTAAAATTATCTTGCATTCCTTAATATTTTACTTCTAAACATCAAAGCTTTCTTGTATTTTCCTAAAATGATTATGTTTTGATCTCTTGAGCGATGAGGATTTCCAGGTTTTATGAAGTCCTTTCACATATTCACTGTAAGCATTGGTTGCTGTTTGTTCTCATTTTCCTTCAAGTTTTCATTCTTTAGTATTTTTCAGTTAAACTTGGCTTAGGAGGTTCAAAATGTCCTTAAAGGCTCCACTTGTGGTGGTGCTCTTCCATCAATTTAAGTGTCTTATGATACTACCAGTAAGAGCAGAAAACGGTTTGAAAGTATTTTTTCATTCCACGCTATTTCTAATCAAGACACGCGTTTTTGGGATTTTCCAATTTTATCGGAAGCATAAATAACCAGAAATAAATAAGGGAATTTAATTAAAACACAATATCATTGGCCCTTTTTCAATTAGGGGACTTTTATTTATTTACTTACCCTTTATTTAACCATGTGAGTTATTAACAACAAATTTGTATTTGTTAACGACCTTGTGGGGAGGTCATTTATTTATTTTTTTTTGTCTCAAATTAATTCATTGGTTTCGTCAATATTTTAGATTTAATCTGATGAACGCATAATTTAAGAATGTTGCACTCTTAAAAAAAAAAAGACAAATTGATGTGAAAATAAAGTACTCTGCCACCCACATATATGGCTTCATTTTGCTGGACAATGTGTCAAGTTGATGGAGATGAAACTCCTATATTCCTTCAACAGTTTCAGGCGCCAGTAAACATTTCTCTGTATCAGATGTCGAACTGCAGTCAGAGTCTCTCAGTAGGTAATACTAAGCTTATTTCAAGTGTGAGGTAAAAAGAAGACGTTGTTCTCATGGAAACAAAATGATTAAACAAAGGATTGTTGTTTGGCGTGATTTTCCAGCTGCATTCAGCCGATCCTCATCAGAGCAGAAGCTCTAATGTATTATGTCTGTGTGGAAGATATTTATCTGCATAAATGTCTTCATGTTTGTGTTTTTTGTGAATGCCGACCTTCGTTTCTCTTCTTCTGGACTAATGTTTGATTGGCTGTGCATCTGGAGGAGCCCGCGTGTCCTTCAGAGCTGGTTTGTTTGCAGCATTGCATGCAAGTGTGCGTTTGCTTCCGGGAATCGGTTCGATGGGAGAGGTGGCGACTCAATGGAAATTAAAGTCAGCAGCCTAACAGCCACATGTCTTCTCCACTTGCACTCACGAGTGCATGCCGAGAACTACGTGTTCTCATTCCTTTCCCGCTTTCAGGCAGCAGAACACACTTCCCTGTAATGGGCTTCTAATAGTTCAACGATTGCTATTGATTGAGTCAGGACTGCTGATTCCTTAACACTGCTGTCACTTTGCTTCTCCACTGTCTGATGTTTAAAAGATCATTCTCACATGCGGTAAAGTCAACAGGGGTGTTGCTAATGTTTTCTCATTAAAGCTGCTACTACTAAGAATTTAGGCCTGGTCCGTTAATTAGAAAACCCCTAATAGTTTATGCGCAAACCTGTACCTTGCATGGGCTGTTGTATGAATGCAAGGTCGATACATGTCG
>CAEFZY010007847.1:0-11136 GCA_903066815.1 Brachyrhaphis roseni | reverse complement strand
TGAGGTAATTTCATTCTCACTAAAAATAGAAAACAGGGTTGGATCATCAGATTAACTCCCAACAGGTTTGATTATTTAAGGTGATTAAGGTGTGTATAATCACATGTATAAAAGTAGCTGCGCAAAGGTGAGCTGCGTAATTGAGGAACGGTTTGGCCCTGATGGAGAACATCACCAGTGGAAGGATTCAGAGGGAGCAATTGATCAGAGATCATATTGATCTGCTGGGAAATGTTGATGATGATTTATTAGTGTTTAGATTAACCCAGACTGATCATCCTGGAGCTCTCAGCAAAACTTTAAGAAAGAGCTGTAGGTTACCGGTGCAACTGCAGTCATCCTTCAGTTGAGCCACGCCCGCTTTGTGAATGCGCCTTTATGGACAGAAAGCATCTGTATTCTGTAAATGTTCAACTTCTGCACATGATTCTACAATTCAGAATAAATGTCCATATTCCCACTCAAAAGGACTTTCTGACACGCTCTTTCTTAAAATTCTGGCTGAACGCTCTGCTGTTCAAACAGGCATTTGCACAATCCCTTTATTATAATTTTTTTTTTATTTGGATTTTTTTTTTATGCATTATTTTTGTTTTTGTGAGGTGACTATACGTGCCCTGAAAGGACCTTCTACATAAAATATCCAATTAATATTATAAATACTGCTACAAACAAGGACGTTACCATGGTTACTGCTTCACGTGGTGGCAGACTCCAGGTATTTCTACTAATTTCCATATGTATTTATTGGTGAAGACAGGGCAGACGAGCAGCTGCGCTCTGTTTCCTGCAAATTGAGATGTATAAAGGAAAGATGCGCAGGTATGTGCATGCGCATAGCTTTATACAGCTGGATTTTTTTTGTGCGCCGTACTTTTCTAAATTTGTCCGTACACCAAGTTTCAGTGTGAAAACTGCACACTCTTTTATACATGAGGCCCAGATATTCTATTGAAACTCATTAAACACTTTATTCGCTTTATGGAACAAAAAAAACATATGTTTTTGAAGTTTGTTTGGCGTTAGCATTACATCAGATAGATTTATATCATAACATCAGATTATTATTTTTGTTATAATTTTGGACTCCATATCTGAGGGCAGGTAATAAACACACCAGTAATAAGTTATCTATCACCAGAAATAAAAATAAAAATTAGGGCTGGAAATATAACTTAATTTGCACTGATTCATGGAAACAAGTGTAGTAATATAAGTGTAGATCTTTTTTTGTTGTTGTTTTTTGTTTATTTGTGTTTTTTGGGGGGGGGTTTGCCTCTGTTTAATGAGGAACTAACTATTGAGATTAAGAATATCTTTTTCTAGTGAGACCTGGCAGATCTGCAACAGTTTTCTGAGGAATCTAAAGAAACATTTAGAATTATTTCAAGTGTTCTGATAAAATCTAAAATCAAATTCAGATGAGTGATAAAAGTAAGAATGAATTACCTCCTTAGGGGTTTTCTGCTGCCATTCATGCCATGCAGTGGTATTATTCACAGTGGGAATAGAAATGCAGCAAGTGAATTGGGGCAAACAACAGAATTTTTACAGTTATCAGTCCGATTGTACTATAATCCATCCTGATCTTGTAGCTCAACTAATAATCCTGAATAAACTTACTATTATAAGACTATACAGAACCAAACAGCAATTTTGTCTTTTCTGGATAGCTCCCCAACTTCACTCCCTCCTCCTCGCTAATAGAGAACTGTCTTTTAGATTTTTTTGTTATCTGATTTTAAAATTGCTTAATGATCTGAAATACTTATGTGTGGCAAAAAAATGCTAACTAAAACTAATCTGCAGGGGGTAGAACACTGTTGCAAGGCACTGTTCTTGCAACTTTATTTTATGTAATATTGAGGTGGTAAAAGAGATGTCACATTTGGATACATCACCATTTTGTAGAACTAAAACAATCATGCACAGCAGCCAAACAGTGCAAAAAAGTTTGTCTGAAGCCCAAAGTTTCATCTAAAGAAAGAGCTGGAAGAGAAGATAAATATGTTTATCTGCAGTAATCATGTGTTATTTTAACAGAATATGCCTCTCTGCTAACCACTTCAATTCTGGGAGTTACACAGATGAAAACATGCCTTTGAAATGTCTGACTCCTTTTCCACCTAATGTCTGTCCTTACCTTATTAATAACCCCCCCCCCTGGCAAAAACAAAACAAACAAACAAAACAAAAAAAAACTGGGTCTCATCACTTAATTTTGATGATTTTTCCACTCAAAGAAATCCAGCCTGCATATGTGACACAAGACCAATAAAGGCAAGGGTACTGAAAAAAAAAAAGAAAGATGGTGGGGGTTTTAACTGTAATGAACTCAAATGTGTTTGTAAGGATTTTAACAGCCCCTTCACTGACTTAGAAAACATTTCCCTACATTCAGCTCAGAATCTCTGCAGCTCTGTCACTTGTAATTAACACAGTGCCTAAATCACAGGCTTGCATCCTCAATCACCTCAGCAAAAGGACACAGAGAGAGGGACCTTTCACTGCCTGTCCAGATGCTGCGTCCCTATAAAACCCAACCAGAAAAATTACACGGTACTGGTAAACACAACGATTTTCCCTGGACAGTCTATTGTTTTCAGCCTGAAAATTAGCTTTTTTTGGCATAGGAGAAAAATTAAAAAGGGGGAGCTGGATAGACTATGTTTACTTAATTGTCCCCGGTGTGGTCTGAGACCGGAAGGTAGACGGAGGACAGCAACAGGTCAGAAAAGGAAAGCACAATGTGCATAATGAAGTCAGAAAGAGAGGAGCGGAGAAAGGAATGAATCTACAGTGACAGAACAGTTTTCTCCCAAGTCTCTGCTTATTTAATCACGTAGTTTCACAAACTACATAATTTCTACCTTGTCTCTACTTCCAAATAGAAGTTAATGTAGAAAACCAGTTGCCTTTAATGTCAGGTTGCAAGCAAAAGCCACATTACAGGACCACATATGAGGAGGCTAGATGGATGCTAACCTCGTTTTTGTGTGAGTGTTTGTGTGTGCAGTTGCGCGTTGCAATCTCATTAGGTGGATGGATCTCCAGACAAATGGCTGTTATACTAATTAGCACTAATTATGTAGGCTTCCAATTAACCACACAACTGCTGGTGACTTCTCTCTTTGTCCTTCCATCTCACTCTCTTTCTTGCTGCCTCCATCTGAGAAACAAAAACTTACAATATTCACTGACACAGCCTCCTCATAATGCTTAGCAACACAGCACAGCTGAAGAGAGCTGATAATCTTGACACTTGAAATTATAAATAATTATTCTGTTGTTCTGCTTCTTGCAGGTTTTTGAACCAAAAATAAAGATCCTTGCTACCAAATGGGTATTTTTACTCTGGTTTTATAAAGCTGTCCTTACTTTGTGTATTTATCTGAAAGAAGGAAGGGTGTTTTTATAACAACACTTCATAGTTTATGATAATTTTGCATCCTCTGCATCTAGTTCACTAGTTTACATGTGTCAGAAGGCAGTGGGGTTGCATTCAAAGGTAATCTGGCATCTGTAGACCAAACCTAGAGCTGTGTCCACATGTTGGCAAAAAAAAAAAAAGAGTTGTTCCCAGTGAGGTATGGACTCCAGGAGGCTAACCTTTGTCTCTGATCCTTTTTGGCATAGGTCTCAAAGACTAGTCATAGAGAACAAAGTGTCAAGATTGGAAATCTCATTGATGTTTTTAGCCGTTTCTGTTGGCGTCCTCCTTCCATGACCTTCATTTTGTTGTTGGAGCTGTTCACAACATCAACGGGGGGAAGTCAGACTGAGAACGGCGGTGTACGCTCAGCAGAAGACAATGGATGGATCTAGACTTCTCAGGTGTTTTATGAAGATGTTTTTCTTTGATCCGCTTTTCACATTTTACATTTTACGTAGATTTTACATTTTATGTAGACGTTTTAGTCGTCTACATAAAATGACTCATTACAGTGAAGTCATTAATTACTCATTAAAGGTAACTGTGGGATAGTTGCATTCATAATTTAATAAAAAGGTCAAGATAACTTATGTTAAGTAAAGGATAACAAAATTGAAAAGATAAATTTGGAGTAATTCAGTGTAATATTGGACATGTGTTAGCGCCATACATTAAAAAGAAAAAATATTATGCTGGAAGTCTAATCGACTGTATTTGTGTGCAAGTATATAGCCTTTAATAGGATCACAGTTCTAAAAACAGTTTGGTATTGGTATTGAAAGGTAAACAAATTGCTTTTTGTATCTGTGAAGGTCAATAGTAACATTATCGAATAAACAAGCCTAATAGTCCTTCTGGATTATCCTCACTGAAACAATCTCACAGTAATAGCAACTGCTGTAATCCATTTTTTAACTGATACACTTGTTACCATGGTGGCACAAAATCAATTTATGCTAAAATAAAAAGAGTTTCTGCTCTGCAAAAACATTTTAATTTATATTATCCTGTAAGAAACCAAACCCACACCTGGCCTCCTAGATGTACTGCCAAACAATACGCTTGGAGCTACATGGTCAGTGAACGCATCACTCACACTGACCATATACCTCTACAATCACAAACAGCAGGAGGCTGCAGTGCTACAAAAAAACTTTGAAAGCCTTTTAGAACACAAAATACTACAATGCTGAATGTGTGTATTTCAGCTGGTAGCCAATATTACCGCTGTGTAAAGCCTCTATAGAATTTCTTTTCAGTGTGCCACATGAAAACTCAACTAAAACAACAAAAAGGGGCAAATGAAAGAATAAGTAGGGACCCTGTATTTGTCCTGACAGAATACAAAAAAGGTCGATGTTCCACAAATTATGTAAAGCTATCCTGCTTGGTATAATTCTCATTTACAGCGTAATCAGAAAGTTTTTATACCCCTGTCCCTTTTCCATAATTTGTTACTATATTAAGATTTATGCAGTGCCCTATAACAAAGTAAAAAAAAAAAGTTTTTAAGAAAAAATGTAATGCGATGAGCTTTATATTTCAATGTCTCATAAATATTCACACCCTAGCTTAATGTTGGTGATGATCACAGCTTGAAGTCTTCCTGGGTGTGTCTGTACAAGCGTGTCACATCTATAGTCAAAACAAGAACTACTAATGTAAAAAGAAAATGCCAGTTTTCCAAAAGTACTATATGACTATAGAAGCCACTGTCAGGGTGAACAATGTGTGTATATTATATACTATGTTCATGTGACACATGAGGGGAGTCTACACCACGACCATGGACACAATAAATACCTTTTTTCAGCCAAAGAGGTAATTGCTTGTACAAAAGCAAAAGGTTTAAGGTCACCACTTTAAACATTATTAAAAAGTTTGTTGCTTGACATAACCTCCTGAATTAAAGCCCCCAAACTTCTAGGTTACTGCATTACAACAGCCAAGAGTATCATTTCCCAGGAGTAAAAATCCAGCCTTTGTCTGGAAGAGACGGTACACCAGTGACCTTCTGTTTATTGATTTAGCTCTCTGATCTCACACATGCAATCATTTGGCTCTGGTATTAACCAGTCAATCAACATTACATTCTTTTTATCCCGGTCTCCGGAGGTTTGTTGGCTGAGCTCTGTAAATATGAAGGTATACTGTAAGTGCCATGTGGAAAGTGACAAATGAGCACGACATAAGATGAACTCTAAAAAAAGGTGTTTAAGGGAAGGAGAGAGGACTTGAAATCCATTTTGCAAATCCTTAATCTGTCTATTGACTTGTTCCAGAGTGCCATCTGTCCCTCCTGTCGTATTCACCTGCAAGCATTTAACGAAGTGTCAAAACCGACTCTATAAATCACTCCTCGGTGCAGTGTGCCGTCTTTCACCTCAATGCTTATTCTTGTCTTTGCTTTCACTCCCTCTGTTTTATCAATAGGTTAAGAACTTTTTGCAGATGCAGATGACTGTGTGGCTATAAGTGTGTGAGTGTATGTAAACGGGGAGTGTGGTTAGTGATGGATGTGTGTGTGGCAGGTAATTAAAAGTGTGATTAGTGTATAATTAAAAGAGGCCTCTGTCTTTAGAATATTTAATGACTTTGGACAGACAACACACTATTGCACACGCGCACACATGCTGGTGGGTGTAAGTCTGTTATCCCAGACTGTAAAGAGTGGAATAACGTCTACTGATATTAAGTAGGATGTAGACAGGAAGAACAATTAAAGGGGTGGAAGAAGAAGAGTACAAGGGAATGACAAAAAAAACATAGGTGGACCAAATGCACCTGTCAAAGATACAAATCTGGAGAATTATTCATCATTAGCAAGAGCCACAATAGATGAAAACACGCATGAGTCTGTCTCTTTCCATTCTTTCTGTATTTGAATGATAAGCTCAAATAAAGCAGAAGTTCAATGGCAGAAAAAGGTAGGTGAGCAAAAAGTCATTAAATTCAAATCATAAAGGCTATCACAAGTTCAGAAAATTATTATATGTTTAAATAAATTCAAACTTTGTGTACGTTTTTATGTGAAATGTGACATTTGCACTGTCAGATTACATTTAAGTTGTAGTAGCTGTATTACTACCACTTACCTCTTGGAGCCACGTCTGCTAGCCAAGATGATGTTGACACAAGTAGTTACTCATTTTGAGATTATTTTTAGGTCCACTTGACAAATGAAAATGCCGTTTCACAACACCCAAATATTTTGTAATAATGAAGTGTCTACGTCAAAGTTGCACTGAGATATAGGGTCTATGACCAGAACCCACCAACTATCATTCTTTGATCAGCTGACTAAAAGCCAGTCTTCCTTTGGTTCAGTGTTGCCATATCTAGTAAGTATTCAGACTCTCAGGCAGCTCTTCCTCAAAAACCGTAACAAAGCTACAATATATATATGTGTATAAATGTATATAGGGGTCCGTGTGCGTGCGTGTGTTTGTACATCTTTGCAGTCTGTGCAGATACTTTTTTCCTGAAGTGACAGACCCATAGTTTCTTCAAAACAATAGACCTCCATCCTTTATTCTTCCTCTAGATATTGTTGGACCAAAACTGTATTTTTCTGTTGTGTGTTTGATGAAACCTTCTAAATTGTAGTTATCATGTTGCAGTTTTGAAAGTAGTTGTGTGGAGAAGGACAAAGCAGACATGTGCGGAAGACATACAAAATTCTGGATAGAAATGCCTGTTTACTTTTTAAGAAATGGAAATAAAACACGTTTTTCACATTGTGTGCAATGTGAATTTGTTTAGGTATTATTTAAGCCCAGGAGATTTTAAAAAGTTCTTAAAAATTCAAAGCCATCAACAAGTAAATTTGTCTACCCCATCTACCATATGGACATTGGTATATATGCAGTATTTGAATAAAACTGCTGGAAAACCTCTAGTAAATCTGCAAAATATTTAACTACGAAGGAATGAAAATGAAATGTAGAAACTGGCATAAAATTACAGTGGTAGCATAATAAAAACACTTTGAAAGAAAATCATTGACAAAACATGCAGAAAGAGCACAGGTTGCTCTATATTGTTTAATTAAATGACATGAAAAAAAGAAATCACGAAGGATGTAAATTCACTCCAAATGCTAAAAACTAGCTAAGTTCTAAAAGTATCTTCATTCTTGATGAACTAACTGTATAGATGAAGCTTTGGAGTCTACGTTTTCACCTTAAACATTTTAAAACTAATTTTTGTAACAAATAAAAATGTGTTAGTTGCTGCTGGTGGTGGCACAATGCCCTTGGAATAGCTGGCTGGCCAGTCCTTACTGTCACATATAAACCATTATCCTAAAAAAAATCTGTTGTTGCAACATAAACAAACGATACATTGTGTGATTGCAAACCTAAAATAACTTGATAAATTTTGTTTAGATATATTGAGATTATAAGTTATATGAAAATAAGGTATCTGGTCTAGACGTTTCCATGGTAAACACTACTCTTAAGCTGAAGTGTTATTCTAATCAAATTTACTTAGTTCTCCCTAGATCACCAACAATTTAATTATTTTGCTAACCTACATACATTAAAAAAACATGCCGTCATCAGAGCATAATTTTTTTTTCAGTGCAGCAATCAGTTGTACTAATGTTCAAAACTTTCTTTTTGGTTTGCAGGTTTTCCTGAGCAGAAATGGAGAAACATCTAGGGATGTTCTGAATGTTAAGCATGAACTTAATTTAGCTTAATTTATTTGTAAGTAGATAGAGCAGAATATTATTATCATCCATCCATCCATTTTCTGAACATGGATGGATGTTCAGAAAATGGAGGTGACCCCACTCACCTGGGGTCGGGAGGGGCTCTTCAGGCGAGAGGCGGGTGACACCCTGGACAGGTCGCCAGTCTGTCACAGAATATTATTATCAGTGTACTTGAAATCACTGCTGGTCTGTTTGTGCTTGGGAACTCTGATGGCTTATGGGTAATGTTTTGAAATGTCAAATGAAATACAAGATAGTAAGATTGTTTTTTGTTGTGTGGATGAACTTAAAAAATATTTTCTGAAAAAAATGACAATGTCTTGTATCGAACAAATATTTTTTACGACAATTCTACATATATTTGTGAAGAGACACTAACTAGAATTGTTATTGTTGATTTCACAGATTAATTTATGTTAATCTTACTTCACCACAGATTAATTTTCTCAGTGCATTTCAATGGCAATGGTACAAAATCCTGAGTATTGCACATAAACTTTGAATTTTTAACTCATTAATAAATCTCCAAGATATTTTCACATTATTGTGGCATTTAGAAAATTAAAAATAATTTTGGTACTTCTGAATGACCCAAAACAAGACAAGTTTAGTCTGATGTAAGATTATGGAAATAAAGCTTGTACATCTTTTTATTATGCTTTCAACTATGCAATAACTCCCTTCATACTCAAAACTTGTGCAAACATTTAAAAACTTTTTCATGTTTGATTTTAAATTTTCCTGCAGGCTATGTGAGGACATCAAAGGGGACAGATTTTGCCAGTGGCCTTAGCTAAATAAAACACTAAGAATGATGTAGGTAAAATAAAATCACAAAAAAAAGAAAAACTGTAGTAACTTAATAGTAATCACCAACTGTAACCTTTTTAGTGTTCTTGTGTTTGAATATGTTACAATAAACAGTAAACCCTCAGACTGGAGAAACTATTAGCTTTGGCGTTGACAATATCAGTTGTGATATATTCCTATATTTTTTTTACTCTTTTTTTCATGTGTGTTTCCATCACTTTGACCTTTACAGCGTTTTGAGCAACATCATTAGTGTCTGTTATGAGCATCTGCTGCTCTGAGACTGTCCAACTGGCTAAATAATTACCCAGTTTTCATAACACCTGGAACATATTTGCCAACAATTATTAAGCACTTTAAACAATCCTTTGCAATATGAATATTACACAAATTAAAATTGTGATGGCAAGATCTTTGCGATATTGTGTAGCCCTTCACCTGAATTCAGATCCATGCAGGGACTTTTGGTGTGACGCCTGCATGTCATCCCTGTACACAAACAAACAAGCTCTTCCTGGATACGTCTGCTCTGTCTTATCCTCTATGATCACGCATGTTACGGCTGATAAAACTCTGTAAGTTGCCTTTGGGTTTGAGTATGTAAGGTTATGTGTACCGGCTGTCCATATAATAAGCAGATGGCCTGTCCAAAGTGTGATTGTCTCACATTTACTGAACACTCGAGACAGGCACCAGCTGCAGAGGGAACTCTGCAGCTGGTGCTAAACTAGGGATAGAAATTGGATAGATGGGTCGATGGATGCTTGAGTGTTTGTATATAAAGATGTTTGGTGAATAATTTTTAGAAACTGAATAAATACCATGAAGATGTTAATGTTCTATTATGCATGCCTTGTTCATTTAAGAACACCTTGTTCTTCAGAAAGAACCAAAGAACTAAGTCTATAGCCTTTAATACCAGAAATGTGACTACTGTATTTTTACAGTAATTTTACAGAAAGACTATAGAAAATTAGAAAAAACATTCCACTGAAAGATACAAATGGCCTTTTAATTCAAGAGTACTTACATGTTTTGTGGCTTCGGAAAAACATTTGAAGACAAAGCAACTGTAAGATTGTAAGATGAAATATAAAACAATGGTCATAAATATTATATGCTAGCATATTCAGTCATACATTAGCACATCTATAATTTGTTGTTCTTGTTCTCCACTTCCTGCTGACTTTCTGTTTTCCTGAGTGTGTGAGGGAGTGTAAGCCTCTGTTATTTTGGTATCATGAAGCACAACCACAGAGTTAATGTCCTCCCTATTTTCCAGTGTCAATAAGTTTTCTTTTTACCTCTGTTGTATAAGAAATATGCCAGGAAGAAGACAGCAAATTTGGGAAGCAGCTACAAACAGATCCCCATCCTAAGGATAGTTAATAGGGCTCTCAGGCTCCTCCAATACATTCGTCAGACACTGAGCTTATTATTGTAGTTATCAATGACTGGATCTGACAAGCTGGTTGGATTCAGAAAATGATGCCCCTATTGACTTTAAAATGTATGAAAGGAGGACAGAAAATGTGCATTATTAGAAATGTGATGTTTTAGTGTGTGGCATGCTTAGGTCTTCTTAGCCCCTACAGATAATAACAAAACAGTTTTAAATAAACTACAACAAATTTCATCTGGCAGATTAAACAATGAATATTCATAGTGTGACAGCAGGCCATTAAGTGTTATTCTCCCTAATGCAATTGTTTCTAACTGCACCTTGACAATGACTAATATTACCAGAAAAAGCTATTCAATTAAAGCAACCCCTTGTTCCTCGTCTCGCATGACCACACATGATGCTCTTCAATCCCTGTGAAGTTCAGCGATAAAATATTCAAAAGTTGATATGATTTTTTTTACTGCAAAATTTATGCATAATAATGTGGAGGCAGAGCAAATCAACTCTAGAAATTTTCTAAGAAATATCAAGTCTTTTGTATTGCAGACAAAATGGCAGTGGATCTGAATCGAACAAAAAAAGCAAGGGCACAAATATTAACTGGTACTTCATAATTTTCACATAGCTCATTGCTAGTTTATATATATATATATATATATAAAAAAATTCCCTTCTCACCCACCGCGGGTGGTGTTTCTTCCTCTTAGCTCGGGTCCTCTACCAGAGGCCTGGGAGCTTGAGGGTTCTGCGCAGTATCTTGGCTGTGCC
>CAEFZY010007841.1:0-95369 GCA_903066815.1 Brachyrhaphis roseni | reverse complement strand
AGTTTATTTAAAACAAGGCTAAAAACCTTCTTATTTGAAGCTGCATATCATTAGGTTTCTGGTTGTGCTAATTCACTATATTTGAAATTTTGATGTTTATGGTGCTTTCTCTATTTTTAATCAGCATGATCTTTGTTTTTTTTTTTGTTTTTTTTGTTCTCTTGTACAAGCACTTTGAGTTGTCTTTGACTGAAAGGTGCTATATAAATAAAGTTGCCTTGCCTTGCCTTGCCTTCTGCTCTGGACCACTGCGGCTGCCGGTTGCCATCTCTTCTCAACCGCCTTTTTCTCTTGCTGGGAAAAATACACACACACACGCACACCCCAACACAAACACAGGTTTCCTCTGCCACCCGCATGCATTTATTTATTCGTTATATTTCCTAATTCAGTTTGACGAATGAGTGACAGCTTGACACTTCATTCGGTAAGATTAATAGAACGACACAATATTTACGTGGCAGAGACAGCCAATTATCCCACCATCTATCATCCAGATTATCTTTCTGATTGAAAACTACTCGTCCATGTAATCGGAATTATTTGGAATTAGAAGAGAATTTATGGCTTCTTGTGTCACTTTTCCTGGACGGTGGTAAATTAGAAATAGTAGATACATAAAGGGAGTATAAGAGAAAGGGATAAATAAAGGGGCTCCACAAATGTTGCCATATATTTTTGCTTTTTCCTTCCTCCATGGCCTTCAGTGAACTTCATTTTTGCAGATCATAATGTTGTGAGGATAAAACTTAAAATTCCTCTCCATAAAGAAGGCTTTATGGGATATTTTCATAAAACATTTTTTAAAAGGGTACAGATATATTTGATTGAGCAGCGAGTTGTTTTAATCGGAAAGCAGAATGAAATGCTTTCCACTCTGAAGACAGTAATGGATAGATCTTATCCACAGTGATAGCCTTGTGTGTATTGATCTATGCCAATGTTTTTTAAATGTCCATCTTACTCATGGCAGAGCCTACATTAGTTTACTCCTTCAACCTCTGTCCTTCAGCCTCTGGTGATTAATTCACCCCGCTCCTCTCTATCTCGCCCCACAATACTTTGTATTCTGTTTCCATACATCACCTTTTTGTACCACTCTCTTCTCAAACTTTCATCACTTGATTAATTTACCTAATCTCTTGACTCTGCTTAATGTTTCAGAGTATCTGGTTTTCATACAGAAAAAAACCACACATTTTCATTCTCCTTTTAATGAAAAATCAAAGAGAACAGAACAAATGAGAGGTTCAGGGAGCAGGCAGAGCAGGCGTGCAAGGTTGGTCGTCAAGATGCAAGACATCGACTACAGTGCTGTGAGAAAGTATTTCCTTGTCTTTCAGATTTCTTCTGACGCTGTGTTGTCACACTTAGATGTTTCAAATTGTCAGACTAATTTTAGTACCAGACAAAGATGTCCCGAGTAAATAACAAAATAACTTTTAAATGATTTTATTTGTTAAGGAAAACAAGCTGTCTAAAACAATCTGGTCTATTTTGCACAGTAATTTACCCCTAAAGCTAACATACAAACTGCAAGCTTTTGTGATCCTGGCTTCAACTCTTTTGGATCAATGTGGAGGAATGTCAGTCCATGACAGGTTAAAAAGTATTAGGTTCCATTAACCAAATTCCTAAATAGCACACATGTTCAGGCAGTGAGATGCCTCAAATCTCACTGGATTCGTCATTTCAAAAGTGTACACATCAGGTTGTCTTTGTTTGTTGTTTGAATTTGTCTGTTGATGTAAAACATTTAGGTTTGACAAAAAGCAAAAACAAAAGAAACCAGTGAGAGCTCAAATACTTTTTCAGAGTGCTGTATGACAGAAGGTGTCGACTCGACTGACAGTAAAATTCCAGCACATCTCCAGCTCACTGCAGGAATCAATACACTTTCCTTCTGCAGATCTTGAAACATATTTTTAGATAGCTATAAAGTAAATTAAAACACACCAATAATGCAATCTGTTGCTTTAACGGTCAATAAAAAACTAAAAATAAATGTATGGAGCATGAATTGACTTGGCATTTTTTTGAGCAGGTCTTTGGTAATGAAATTTCAGAAGTGACGTTTCATCCCTTTAGCCAGCCTTGGAGCTCTAAAAGCCTGGCTCTGAGTCATTCCTTGTTTTAGAAATGGTGAAAATGGCCACATCTAACATCATGGCAGGGGTCCGGTTTACCCCGACTTGTTAAATAGGATTATGCTATCCCAATATAGCACTCCCAACAACTATGGCTTGTTTATTTTTATCCTCTTATTAGGATGGGAGCAGAATCCCTAAAAGGGTGCCAAAATTATCCTGCGAAACGCTGACAGGGAAAAATGAAAGGTCTCCAACGGTTATTATAAGCAATCTGTCTGCATTGAAGCACAATGTGACTGCTGTGCTTGCGATACCAACGAGGTGACCTCAGCGAGATGAGGAGGAGAGACATGTTGAAAGTCAGACACGCCGTCTGGATGGGTTCACACACACGCAAAAGGACGCAACAAAGTATTTATAACCCTGCAAAGTAAAAGTGACTGATTATTTCCCTTCATTTTTTAAAATAAAGCCAGTCAGTGGTGCCTTTTATGATAACATATGAGTTTGGGAATTTAAAACAGAAGAGTAAAGAAAAAACTGGCCCACTTATCTGACGAGAAAAATTAGAACTTCTGAATCTTTTTTTTTTTAAATCAAATCAGTGCTGAGTCCCTCAGTTTTACTTCAGCATTCAAGGAGAGGTGTCTCTATAGAGGACCTGAACTTTTTTGATGTTCAATAAGTCTTACTCCTTTAAAATGTTTCTACTGCCTGGTAATATCCTTTTCTTAAAACAAAGCAGGGTTTTTTATTAATATCCTCACATGTAGAAGCTCAACATTAAAAATTTGTATCAGTAACAATAATGAGGAAATGCAAAGATTATTTATTAAGTAAAGTAAGATATCCAGGCCAATTGATGTCTTTTAACTGAAAGACAGGTTGTGCCATGCATGGTGTCATGAAGAAATGTCAAGTCATGAATGACTTGACATTTCTGAAGTCTTGTTTTGACTAGGCCACTCATTTCTTTGTAGTGGATTTGCTGGTGAGCTTTTGATCAGCGTCCTGCAGCACAAACTGATGTAAATTGCATCAAGATGTGACTGGCTGGATATTCTCCTGCTTCTTGAAAAAGCAGAATTCATGGTTCCATCAGTCACTGTAAGTTGTCCAAAGATTAAAGCAGCAAAGTAATCCGAGACCGTCAGACCACAGCTGCTATGTCAGACTGCATACAAGGTTCGGGTTCAGTTTGTCGATTGTCCTCAGTGATTCCTCACTTTGGATTTGAAACTAGGTGTGACACGAATAAAAAACAATATGAGAGAAAGGACTGAGTACCTCAAAGATAAGAAGGATTTCTTTTTAGGAAAGTCACACAGAAATTTGTCAAATGTGGTAATGCATATGAGGCAAACTAAATAGTTATCACAAAAAGCCGGCAGAACAATTAGGAAAAAATGCAGGCGACATTGTTTTCGGCGGATAATAAGAAATAGATTATTTTTCTAAGATTTTGTAGATTCGCAAGAAGCTGAGGATGTAAAGAAACTATCCTTCTAGGCAAAACTATCTCCAGACTGAAGCTATTTTACATTTTTCAAGTTTAACACATTAATCATTATTTAAAGTCGTGATTAATTGTGACTTGTCTATGTGGAAAAAATTATTAAAGTAAGTAAAAGGACAGAGGTGGGATGTTCATACTCAATAAATACTTGTTCAAAATTACTAAAAAAAATTTTCTCAATGACTGTTGTTCAGTTTTTTCTTTATAGGTGATGACATGCAGCTCCAGGATTTGGTATTTTAGAAATATCTCCACAGTTTGCTGACCCTCTCCTTGAACCCCAGGGATCAAATTAACAGCACTGAGCTCTTGGCTTCCCTGTAACCTTTCGCCATCCTCCTGACTGACATTTCTCTTCTCTTTTGCCTTGGGCCCGTGCGTATGGCAGGCCTGTGAGAAAAATGTACAGAGATGCTGTGTTGCTTCTGCGTATAATAGGAAAATGTGTACATTTCCACAGTTAAATGGATGGTCGAGAGTCAGTCCCGCTATTTCATCAGCTCTGAAACTCAAGCTGCAAAAGTTGAGATGTTGCAAACTTGAATAAGGCTCAGATTTGCAACTCTGGGGAAAAAGAGAGAAAAGAAGAAAAAGTTTATTCTATTTTATTGAAGTTGATCCTTAATTTTTCCTCAGGAAACTTTGTGTAGTAATGAAAATTCATCTCACATTTCCCTTGCTTCTTCCACCAAAACCTATCATATATTTAAATAAGTAACTATAAAACATGAGGACAAAAGCAGCATGTTTTTGTTTTAGCTTCCTCACACAGAAAGGTCACTTTATTGACAATTTTTATGCCTCACCAGATACCACGTTCAACTTGAAATGTAAACAAAAGTTTACATTTACATTTTATTGGCAGGAGATAGATTGCAAATAAATGTGCAAAAAAAAATTTAGTGTCCTGGTATGCAAAGCTGTTAGAGACAGACTCAAAAAGACTTAATGATATACTGTAGGTGCCTAGAAAGTTGGGTTGAAGCAGTAGTGAGCTGAGACCTGAATACAAATGCATGATATACTCCTCAGATTTTAAACTGTAGAAAATATGCATCCTCTACTTTAAACTTTATTGTGTTAGTCTATAACTTAAGATTCCATAAAAATACAGGGCAGTGTGTGGTTGTTACATGACAAAATGTAAAATGTTTGTAGGAATGTTTTTGCAAGGCACTGTAGCTGAAAAAGCCAGACTGAAGCAAGTATTTCTGAACTTTAGAGGAGGAAAGGGGACACACTGGGTTTTAAGTTCCCAAATCAGTTTAAGTAGGGATGGAAATACAGTCGGGTATATGAACCTCGCCGTGGAGCTGTCATGCTGCTAATGGAGGAAGTGGAGCAGAGGGTCAGGAGTCCTCAGCACCTGTGTGGAAGATTAATGACCACCGAGCCACGGGAAGGAAAGACAGTCAGGAAAAGACACTCTGAAACAGGCTGGAGATGTCTGACTGCCTTAAAGATCAGAGCTACTCGACCTTTGCTGAGGCCTTCACGATATATACACAAACACAGAGCTGTTAAAGTGACTCCTGAGAAATGATCAAAATATATCTCCATCTCATTCACTTCAATAGATATCAGACTGAATTACAACATGACCTGGGATCATCGTGGTATAGTGCTGGTCTGTAATGGAGCGGTGAGATTCGTATGCAGCTCAAGCTGTTGTCCCTTCAGGCCATGAAAGGTGCTTTAAGGCATTGATGACAGCAGAGACCTTTCTGATTACCTCAGTCGCATGTAGCGCCACAGAAAAGAGATATCATCATTATCTAGACACAAAGGCGGCCCTCACATTGTTAAAACAATTAATGTAAGCTGTCAGAGCGCCGTGCAGAACTAGTTCCAAGAGTTAAGTCGTAGCTTCTTTTATTATTTTTTTTTTTCAACCCTCCCCCGCCCCCGTCCTTCCCCGCTCGCCTGGGGAATCGCGGCGGGTACGAAGCTCATTTCCTCATCAAACACACGACGAGTGATTTGGAATATTTATGAGGCTCCCAATTTAAGTTAAACATTTAACAAAAAAGCATCCGATTAAAATGAGACAGCAGAAAGGGTTAAAATCCCAGTGGGCAGCCGGGGCTAAAAATTAAACACTGAATGCCGGAGCAGAATTAAAGCAGCAGGTCTGGGGCAGATTTCAGCTCAGAGGCTTTGCTGTGTATGATATGGTATATGTTGAAACATTGTTGATGACTGGAATTTAAATTAGGAATAAAGAGGTAATGCTCTAATAAACTGCATAAAAGATACTTAAAATAATTTGCATATTAATGTGAGAAGTAAATGACACATATGTTTGATATGTTGCTTGCTGAATTTATGAAGTGTTTGCAGTGAGAGAAATTGAACATAAAGTGCACATAATAAAAATTACCACCAACTCACATCACTATATAATGTACAGACTTTCAGGTAATTCTCATAAATTTATGCATGTCAATATCACAATAAGAATATTAGAGTGAGTAACACTGCTTCGGTCAGAGGGCACATGTAACCCAATGCCATATTGACTTTATTGATAATCTATGGCTTCCTTTCATTCTTTCCCTCCTCTCCTCAGGTCTCTGTAGCAGCAGATCAGTCAGCAGCTGAGAAACAGGGGTCAGCCAGCTCCTGGTCTGCTGCTCAGTGACTCTCCATACTTCCTGTTTAATCACCAGTCCCTCAGGGATACTCCACTATCCATCTATCAAGGCCAGAAAAAAGTTCAGGTCCTCTTTATTTCTGGAGATGAAGGACCTAGGTAAGGTTTGTCGTTGATTTATTCTGCTGCTGTGGTGTGTTTCTCTCACCTAAGTGCACAGCCTTATTGTATAATTACATGCAAAAATGTTGATATAGTAAACATACAGTGATTAGTTTTGAAATGCAGCTTCTGAGTGGAATTTGTAAAAGATGTCATGGTTAGCAATGATGAGCATGTTATTTTATTGCCATTTAATACAGTTTTAATAAGAATCAAAGACCTTCAAATAGCAGATTTATGTTTCATTTGATAACATAGCCAAAATTTTATTTCAAGCCTTGTTTTTCTTAAAAAAAAAAAAAAAAAGCAAAACTTCCATACTGACTAAAAATCTTTTTTTATTCTTGTTTTTTTTCATCAAGTTTGCAACATAGATTCATAAGCAAACTATCCATCCATTCATCCATCCATTGTCTACATCCACTCATCCTGTCATGGAGTGGGCAAGCTTAAAATATTTTCACTTCCACCTGGAATGTTTTTTACTTTTTACCTGTCATAAACATGGACCCCTTCCTTATTCTGAGATTTCGAATGCCAACATTTCCAAATCCAACAATGTGAATGTCAAACAAAAAACATAAATCAGAGCAACTTTGCTGTGTTTTGTATTTCTGTATCACAACCTGAATGAACTGCAGACACGTACAAAATACAGAAGCAAACTGTGGTCTTAGAATAAAAGTTATTCCAAAAGACACATCCGCATAGACAATTAATCTTTGTACTATCAGCCTGCAAAACATTGTTGGCGGTTTTGTTTCTACTCATAGGCAAAAGAGGAAACTTTTGTGCACTTACCCAAATCATCATTATCGAGTCCAATATGGCTTTTGGTCTATTTTCAGCGGCTTTCGCACAAATGAGTGTACTAAAAGGGCACTCATTGGTGCTTTTATGGTTCAGATTATGACATAATTTAAAGCTCTTTTCTGTTAACACTTTAAAGTCAGGGAAAGCGTCCTTAAATGCTGCCCTAGAGGAGGAATGTTGTTTATTTATGCTGTCACTGGAAGCCCTGAGGGAAGTGACCAATGTCTCAACCACAGAGACATCGCCTTAGGCCAGCGTACCATTACAGGCTGCCCTCCGACGTTTCCAATAGAGTCTGAATATCCAATCATCCATCCATACAGCCATCCATCCATCCATGGATTTTTGGTTTTTCTATTATATTACTTGAAAATGGTCTCAAAAATAACAATATTACAAGTTATCGTAGCAACTTCTGGGACAATTTATCATCCAGAAAAATTTGTTGTTGTTATAAGCCTACTTCGCAGTATTTAAAAGCAGACTTTCTCCAATAAGTGACAATAACTGTTAGACATATTATATTTCAAAGCATAAAAAATGATCAGTACAAGGTCTGAGTTACTATAGTGATGTAAGTGCTATCTTGCAGCTTGGTATGAAGCTCTTCCAAAGGTAGCACCCCATCTCCATCCCCGTTGTGGCACTGGGACCTGATTTTCTCAGCCGCCTCGTTCTGATCCGCCTGGCAGGAGGGGGGCTTGGACTGAGACAAGCAGACCAACCCACTGACCTCTGGAACGAATCTCTAGCTGTGCTGGGCAAGCAGTCGGTGTGGGCCAACGATGGGGCAAGGAGGACTGTAGAGCTATGATTAGCTGACATGGCAGGTGGGTTTTGCAAGCTGTCCTATTCTCGAGCGTAGATGGGCAAGAGGGTAGAGACACTAAAATGGGAATGAACCGATTGATCCTGGTGCCTTTATGAGAGTGACACACAGAAGCTATTTTTACAGGAGGGGGGACACATTGCTGGTGAAAGCACTCTGTTCATGACGTAGCTGGGCTTCCAAACTGTACAGTGTGAGGAGAAGAGCTATTTCCTAAAAGAGCTTTTTTAGGAAATAGGGAAAACCTCCAGAAGACAGCACATCACTACCCAACAATAGGGTAGTGATTGTTGGGTGAAACAAGCAAGCTGTTTACTTTTACAAGTATTACAGAGGCATTTGTACTGCTAGTACTTGAACTTTTTCAAATGTTCTCACTACACCCACAAACAACGTTTTGTAAGATTTTATGTGATGGACCAGAACAATCAGTGCATACCTGTTAGATTATGACTTGAAATCTTTTAGCCATCATACAAAAATTCTAAGTTGGTGTTCTCCAGGACTTCTCAAAATTTGTTGGGATCCTGCAAGTTACTTAATGTGTTTAGCATGCAGTTGTTCTGGAAAAGCGTGCAAATGTTGAGCTGAGACTTTCCATCACCTTATAATTCACAATGGACAAAAATTCTAGACTGTGACGACCCTGGGGGAAATGATTTCTAGCACTTCCTTTGTCTAAAAGTGTTTGCTGTAAACTGAAGATGCCTGAAATGTAACGTTGTTTTTTTCTTCTTAAGGGATTACCAGGTAGAATGAGGATAAAAGTAAAAGTATAGTCCAGGAAAAGAAAGCTGTTCCTCCTGGAATCCCTGCAGTCAGAGTTCAGCAGAAGCTTATTCACACTCAGGCCGTCCACTGAACTCATCCACTCTTTTTGCATAAAGTAATTGCTGTCAGGGAATGTGCGCCGCAGAAAGTTGCTCTGCAAGCTCAGAGGGTGAGATTAGAGAATAAAACAGCCAAGTCAGTGCTACTCGGGCACTCCTCTGTCATTGCACTGCTATGGATGAGGGCTGACAGTGATGAATATTGGCCAAAAGTTGGTATTCCACATGATGATTTTCGCTAATGAGAATTGATGAATGTGGGAGGGAGGGACTCGAGATTGGGCGATGAGAGGAGGGACCGCTCATTAGAAGCCAGTCATGCTAGGTTGAGCGGTTTTAAGGTGGACAGGAATGCTGGCCCAAGCGATGCCACTCCAGCAGTTTTTAAATAAACATCAGCTGATGTCATTGATCAATACTGCCTTTCACAGAAGAGTCTCAAATGAGATGCATCCACAACAGGAACACAAAAATCACTTCTCCTTGCCTGCACAACTATTTCTAAAAGTGCATTTATCAGTTGTGTGTCAGCTTTCACATTATGTTATAAGGCATCTATAGCAATCTCAGTATCCATATGCATGATGCTGTGGTAACACCTGGATGTGGGATGCTCACAAGCTTCCCTTGTCCCAGCTGAAGTCACGTCAGCCTGAGGAAGGAGTATAGGGACACTGATGTAGCAGATGGCATAGTGGGCTTTGAAAACCCATGGCCCTGGAGCAGCCGCAGGCTGCCCCAAAGGCCAACACTCAGCTCGAGCTTGAGCTCGAGCTCCACATGTGGTCAGCCAGGAAGGACACACAAGTGGATAATAGTTAATAGTGAACCAGGCCATTTATTATCACGTGTGTACTTTATGGAGCTGAACCGGCACACCTGTGTGCAGAGGGGGCGGTGGCCAAGAAGTTTAACTTTTAGATGCAGATAAAATAGCTAAATAATCACGTTGGGTTATTTCCACACCATCAAACTCTCGGACAAACATTGCACAATACTTCAGGTGATTTAATAGCTTGTTTTTCAGTTGATGAAAAGCATAATAGTGGAAATGTTTTTTGTTTTTTTTCACTCTTATGACTAAGCAGAGTCATAGCAGTTAAACCTCCAACATTTTCATTCAATTATTTTCAACAGCACTGGTAAATATTCTCGTCTTATTTACCTATAGAAAAAAAAATGTTTTCAACTAACGCATGACAAGAGATATGTGTGAAAGAACACAAGAGGACAAGCGGGGTCTGACAAGGTAAATAATTGGGGAAAAATAGTTTATTTTTGTGAAAACAGTGATGTCTCTAATGTAATCATAGTTGTTTAAATTAGTTTATTTTATTTTTGCTGTTGTTAGCAATATTTTATTCAGATACATATTTTTTCAGTTTATGGACAGTTTAACAAATTTAAATATTTTAAAAAACAGTAAATGTAAATAATTCAATTCAAATAATGTAACTTATGTTTAACATTCGGCACTAAAATATTCTATACACACGTACACAAAGACTGTACTAGAAGCTGCTCTCAAAGAGCTGCATCGTCACAGAAAAATAAGTTGAGTTGAATTTCAGTTTTTGATATAAATGAACTTTTGATATTCTGATTTACTGACATCCACCTGTTTGGTCTTTTGGATGCATTTTGTCTTCTTTATCTAGTTTCCATTGGTGGATGCAAAGCATCAGAATCTCAGGCTACAAAACAGGATTTCCATGTCTAGATCAATTTTTTTTCTCCTCAAAAGTGATTGAGGACATCTCTTTTCAACAAAAAAGAAACATTTATGTATTCGATATGCACATTCAAAATCCCTTAACCACTTTTTGTGGTAGCCTACTGATTGGATTTTAACAGCAGGTATACTTAGCCATTACAATCTCCAATATTTAATTTATTTTAGAAATACTTCATGAAACAGTTTCTTTTTTTTACCTTCTTATTGAAATAAGAGGTTTTTAATCAGCCAAAGTACAAAACATCTGAATACTCTAAAGCCATTAAACAACTCTCCTGAACGCATCCCCCATTAGAGAGATGGAAGATTATGGCCTAAGTGAAGTCATTAGCTATACAAAGCTAATGATCATCTTATTTGTTTGTATATATCTGATCCATTTCCCTTGCTCAAAGCAAATATTTCTTCTCTCAAATGATTTTGATTAAATTGAGTAAAAACAACAGCAGCATCAACAAAAACAACATCAGGACCCCTAATGAAAGAAGTGGAGGCAAAGGCACTCAGCCGATTGCATCCATTACCCCTCTCCCAGTGTACAGACCCCTTTGTAGGGATTACCCCTGGTTCCATAGAGGTTGATTATGAGACGCATGCAAAGGTTTCGTCTGAATCGCCCTAGTTAAACGAGAAATTGCAGGCTGAGGAGAGAGGCTAATAACAGTTATTAACCCCGTGCGGGCGCCGGTGTAGAAGAGCGCCACAATAACGAGGTGCACCACCAAGGTTTGAGGCGTAGCGCAGCTAGCACACCCCCGAGGAGAAGCTAACTTATTAAAATAATGAATTAGCCGACCAGATTACTGCAGCCTGCGGCAAAGGCAATTATCCCCCTCCAAATCCCTGGACAGAGCTCCCTAGCGCCACCATAAAACAAGTGCTCAGAAAGCAGGAGCCCTCCGCTCCACACAAATGAATAGCCTGTTAATTAGGATCTCTCCCGCTGCGGGTAGCCTTCCCGCTGCCATAACAGAAACCACTTACATGACAGGAAAAGGCAGAAGACCATGAGAAAACTACTACGAAGATAGTGAATGCATGTGATTGAATAAGATTGTAAAATAGACGGTAAGAAAAAGTGAGAGTGCATGTAGTTTTAGGAATAAATGACGGTGCAAGATTTATGGAGAGTAAAGGGCTTTAGTTTAAGAGTTACATGTGAGGTGTTTTTAGAAACAAACAGAAAGTATTTAAGCTTTGTGGAGAATTTAACCCTTCTCTGTAGGGGGGTCATCAGTCCTGGAAGAAAAAAACACAAACACTCAGACAAGGACGGAAGTGATATAGGCCAGTGGCCAGGCTAAAAAAAAGCCACTGTACTCTATGACATATATATATATATATATATATATATATATATATGTACAGCTCCTAATGGTTATAAATACTTAAGTATCACATGGTTGACATGGTGAACCAAATCTGGACCCCATCTGGGGTAACCTTCTAACTCCACATCAGTAGAAATCAGAAAGTTTTGAAGGCTGGACTCACCTTGTCCTGCATAGCTACTTTCAGGAAGATAAGTGTTAAAGTGAAAAGTGTGCCACCGATAACTGACAACACGCTGCAGTTCAGCTATTCTTTTACTCTTTATATAGAAGGGAGTTTTGGGACCAAAATTATTTATTTTTTTCCACTTCAGCTACATGTACCAATGTGTCTGTTCAAATTGTAATCTTTTCTGCCCAAACCTGTTTAATTATTGAGTTCTAACGAGCAATTTTCATGAGTAGCCTACTACAATATATATATATATATTTATATAAATATATATATATATATAGGCTATATATTTTTTATTTATTTATTTATTTTTTTCAAAATAAGATCTAAAAGTTATTACATCCTGTGTTACATCTTGTAAAATCAATAGTACTTGTTGAACTTTTCCACATTTTGTCATTTTACATCCACAAACTTCATTGCATTGTTTGGAACTTATCCACTTATTCTTAAAGTTGAGTATAAATGTGAAAATGACATGGCACTGCATCTCTTTGAACAGACCACTCCCCATCCCAAAACCTGGCGGTGGCAGCATCCTGCTGTGCAGATGTATTTTTTTATATTATTTTTTTTCCCCATTTTGATGGGAAAATGGATGGAGATAAATACAGGACATCACTGGAAGAAAACCTATTAGACCTCGATATTGATCCTTGACATACAGCTACAAATACAACTGGATGATTTAGATAATGTGTCTGAAGGTCCAGTCCAGGAGAGTCGGTTTCCTGCAATTTTTTGATGTATCTATGCTTTAACACACCACTGCTAAATATTTTTGTCTCAGTTTTTGTAGAAATTGTAATTCAACCATTTTATTTTGGTGTCAGAAACCTTGGGATGGTCTAAATGTTGTGCCCTCATAGACCAGACCTTAAGAGACTTGGTAAAGATTACAACATGTTCACATGTTAGAATGGTCCTGATAAATCCAATAGGAAATTTGTGGCAACACGTTTATTATTATTATTATTATTATTATTATTATTATTATTATTATTATTATTACTATTATTATTACTATTTATTTATTTCAAACATGACAGAAGTATAAAATCACACACACGAACAAGGAATGCAAAGACACAATTTTTTGTACAATAATCTTAACATGCTTGACAACCTTTAAGTTGTTGTGTATAGAAATTCCACATAATTTGATTGAGTTAGCAGAAAAGATGATGACACTATGACACTTTTCAGATTTTTGTTGGTGGAAAAGTTTGAAAACCTAATTTCCCTTCCCAGTAACATACATTGACATTTGTGGTGATAATGTGGCAAAAGTTAGTTTTGAAAGGCACAGTAAAAATGTTAAAAACAATCTTTTGTCTTGACACTCCGCTTTTGTACAATGTCATATTTCTCATAAAGCCAACTGAAAACTAGCTTTCTATATATTTACACAAAACAAAACCAACTTTTTATTTTGATTTGTTCTTAGGAGAAAGACTACAGTTGCACAGACATGCAAGGCACGAAAGAAGACATTATGCCATTGTACTGTATGACTACGCCTTCAAGGCTTGACATGAATGCAATTTCAAGTAATTTGAATGCCTTTCATGAGGCAAGGACTCTTTTGAACTGTCTTAAAAAGCTCATCCACCATGGCAGCAGCCAGTGGGCCAGGGTACAGAGGAGTCATGTCGACAGGTCCAATTAATGATGGGGCGTCTGAGAGCGAATGAATGAGGAGCTTTGAGAGGATTCCTCCACCTTAAATCCCCCTGTGCTGCTGCTCCCAGACTGCCTGTGAAGAACAATCAAACGGCAGCAACCCCCTCCTATTTATCACTTTAAGACATTAGCCAGACATGGCCTGAATATTAACCAGCTCTTTTTCCAGGAGAGTTCCACACCAAAGGCTGCGTGTGGCAACATACATTTTTAATCACAGGGGAAAATGACGGCCTTCTATCGCTCTCATCTATTACTGTGTGGTTAACTCTACCACTTCTTTTTAACTTCTCAAATCAAGAAGCAAGTAGGATTGTTGTTCCCCTTCCTCCTTGGTTTTAGGATAATTCTCATCCCTGATAAAAACAACACTTTTTTTTACTCATGCAAAAGTATCTGGAAACAAATTGTAACTCACAGGGACCATCTTTACTGTAGTGACAGAGCTCATTTCCTTGGGCTGACTGTGTGTCTTCCTGTGTAGGGCAACCACGCTGCAGAGTCAGTGGAGCATGAGCCGGGTTTCTGGAGCTTAATTGGAGTCATGCTCTCCAGAGCCGAGAGCTGCTCCTTTCCCCACACCGGCCTCTGCGGTACCGGGACTGTGGTGGGAACAGGACGGGCAGGGCACAGGTACCAGGCGTGCAGGGAGATGATCTGTTCACCCCATCCTCTCCCCCTTGGGTTCCCCTGCTGTGACACATGGCACCCTGGTAACAAGGTCACTCTGGTTTTATGGAACCACAGGGGGAGCTGGTCTTATTACCATGAGAGAAGACCATAGAATCAAAAGCAGAAGATGATCACCAATCAAATTATTCACACAAGACGACAAGAAGGTTTTTTATATCCAGGAGGTTTCCCCCCAAGTTTCTCAAGGATACATTTTCATCTAATTATTTCTGAAGAAATGTACCATTCCTAGCAAAAGTACTCATGCCACTTGTTCCTGTCTTTGAGATTTTCTCACCTCAAATCCACTTCAATATATTTTTTAATTTGTGATAAATCAACAACAAACACAGTGTGTTGAAGGAAAATCAAAGTTAGTTATGGTCTCCACAAACTGAACCTTTATGGAAGAGAAGCATGAAGAAAGTCATTGTTGAAGAATAGCCATAAGAATCCCTGCTAACAGTTCAGCACAGGTCATGCAGGGGACACCGTAAATATGAACAGAATGTGCTCTGCTGAAAGCAAACCCGATCCTGCTGACTTCCTTGTAAAACATTATGTGGTGTGGAAAAACACAATACTGCATATCACCCTGAACCAGAGTTACAGTTACTCAGCTACGCTTACCTGAGTATTTTCTTAAAATGTAATTTTAGGAGTGTTTCTACTATGATGTTGTTTTTACATTTACTTGAGTAATGTTATTATATAGCTACTCCTACCGGAATAAACTTTCTGGCTACTCTATGCAGTGTGAGTAACTTCCTGAATGAAGAACAAGCTTTTATTAGCCAAACGTTCACCACACACACGCACACATTAACACCTGCAGTTTTTGTTTTAGTTTCATAAGTGTTAGATTAAAAAAAAGTTTATTAAAAAATGTCTTATGGCTGATTTTGTTATTTTGTAGATGTTATCTATGTAAATTATTTTTACTTTGGTCCTTAAGATACCAACCTTTCCACATAACTTTGCATTTTGGGCTGACTGATATTGTTATTTTTAAATATTAAATGATTAATGTTTTGATCAGTTTCTCTCTTGAGTAGCTTTTTTATGAAATACTTTAGTCTTACTTGAGTAATTTCTTGGATGGTAACATTTTACTTTTAATTGAGTCATATTGAAGTAATGCTACTCTTACTTTAGTACAATTTTTGGATCATCTACATACTTCTGCCCTGATTTTATGCACACCTTTACCAAGAGTGACAATGTGGAAAGCTGCAGCATTGTCTGTGTATAACTAAATCTAATCTTGCCAGTTATTCAGCACTTGTCAAAATGATAATTCATATCACAATATATATTAGTTATAAATGTTACTGCTTGAAAGTCATTTTAAACAAATACAAAGTGATTTAAATGGCTTTGGCATCACATAATCATAACATTTTATGAAGTTATGAATCAATATGTAGCAATTTCTTAAATTTTACAGAAGAGTGGAAAACTATCATGCAAAATGTAAACAGAAGCAAAGATGTTACAAGTGCTGATCAATATTCAGGATCATTTGGAGCCACATCTACACAAACAGCATACAGTTTTGTGTTTCCCTCTGGTCACGCAAAGCTGATCTGAATTCCTTTATTGAGATCAATATCTGAAGATTGAAAAGGCGTTGCAACTCATTCCATGCAGAGGGAGCATCAGACCTAGATGTGACTTACAATCTTCTCTAGACAGAGTTCAGAAAGTAAGAAAGAATCAAACAAAGAATGGCTACAGCTGAGATCATGATAAAGTTAGATATGACAGATCATTTGATTTGAGAGTATAAAAGCAATTATGAAAGACTGGTATAAAATGAGTAATAAATCTAAAGTGCCTCACTGCAGAGTGCATTCAGCGCATAAGCTCTATTAAGAAGGGTACCCTGCCAAAGAAGCACCATAAAACAAATGAAAAAAAAAAACTTTCCCTAGCAACACAACTCTCATCTATTTCCTTCTTTTGAGGTTACTAATGTTTAATTATTGTTTGGACGGAAATAGAAAAACATTTCAAATAGGCCACAGCATGAAAATATAGAAAAAGCATTTTATGTACAGTAGAAGCTATACTTTTGAAATTCTTTTATTAAGAAAGACTGAGCACTGGACCAGTGGTTTCTGAATACCCACCACTATAAATAGGCCAGCTAACACATTTCACTTTAAATATTCTTGCTTATCTATATAATTTTTCATCAGAAGAGATGATGTGCAGATATTACTCAGCTGGTTGGTGATTACTCAGGTCACTATGTAATGAAGAAATCTGAAAATTGGCATCCATTTAGATTAAACCCATTTGAGTCAACACTTTGTAAAACAAGCTTAAACTTTCAGACTAGTAGGGCATGTCTTTGTCTGTTTTGTATATTTAGAGACTGAAAAATTTGCCAATGTTCTGCTTTGCAAGCTTAAACCCAGATTCAGATGGATTATTAGTGCTACCTGAGATTTTCAAATCTTGAGACATTGTTTAACAGCCTAACACGGCTCTAAATGTCTCCACAGAATCATCCCTGAACCTGTCTGTTGTGTTTTCATTTGTATTCAATGAAAACAATAATGATTTCATTATTGTTCTTGTCATGATTATTCTTGTCTTTTCAGATTTTCATTTTAAAAATATTTTAAAATCATAAATTTTCCTTCCACTTCACATGTATGCACCACATTGTTTTTGACTGTCACATAAAAATCCCTTTAAATTGCAGTTTTGTAGCTATAGTGTGACTAAACGTGAAACGGTTCAAGGTGTGTGAACACAAGGCTCATTTGTGTGATTACAAGCAACAAAATCACCTATTCTATTTAAAATGCATTTTCTTTATGACAGATAAAATCTGCTGGATAAACATTAGCTGTGAAGTTTAACGTGGGAAACCTTTGTACCAGCCCGTGCATTGTGGGGAAAAGGGCATTGATAGGAAAGCAGATAAAGCTGATCAATATGAAGTGCAGTTTTCTCCGCAGGCCCTCTTTCATATCTCGCTCTTGTTTGTGTTTTGAAGGGGTCGGGGATAGGGTTGTGCTAAAGTGGTGGCGTGGGCGGGCTTCTGCCCCTTTATCAATCAGGATTTTAATTACACACGTCTAGGGCGACAGCTAGATTAGAAACCAATCGACGCTATCGGCCACAAAATCTAATTACTGTTTATTGACAGATAAGGGCAGGCCCCCTTCACTTTTTCAAATAAGATAACCCCCCCAACACACTTGTGCTCAGTGAACATCAGCTCATACTGTCCATGAAAGCCTCTATGATAAGTAAGCCCCACCAGAAAATTCCTTTACTTTTAGTTTCTGCCTACATGGATGTATGAAGTATAAAAGCTGAATTTCACATCTTTAAAACTCATAAATTCGTCAAATCTTGCTAAAAGAAAACACAATAGTTAGCAACGGTTAGCAGGCCTATATGTAACCAAGTATTTTCAACAAATTTAAACAGACTGTCAATATGACAGTTTTGAGTAACATATATCTCATCTGTGATGCCTCCATAACTTCTTGGTATGACTGTATCTCAAATCTGTTTTTCAGACAACAATCATAACATATTGGCTGATGAAAAAAACAAAAATGGGTTGAGAGTCTGGTCCTTTGCAGATTTAGACTGCTGTCTTTGATTTGACAGCTATAAATTTTAGCAATGGGTTCCTCAAGGCTCAATTCAAGGGCCACTTTTATTCAATGTGTATATTATTAACCTAATTTGGTTATGAAGTATTATATTCATGATTAGGCTTAGGATGGTAACACAGAACTTTTATTTCCATCTCTCCACGTGAGGAGGTTTATTTGTTTCAGATTTGATTTTGATGTTCGTTCTTTGTATGTCTGCATTTCTATTTAGTTCTTATAATGTATTTCGTGATTAAAGTGATTTTCTTAGGCTTGTTACTTATTTTCTCTCTAAAGGACTCAGAAATACCTTGTATATGAACAAGGCTCTACAAATAAACGTTTCTGGCTTTTAATGGTTTGAAGTTCCCACAGGTCAGCCATCTTCTTTCCAGTAAACAGACATTTACTTTTCTCAACATCCTCTTTACTCTGAGTCCAAATCTGCCTCTTTACAGCTTCATCCACACCAGCCCATTTTTACAGCCACGTGACACACTTTGCCTTTAAGCCGAGAATCTGCCTCAGGTAAATATGTAGTAAATGATTGGATTATTGTTCTTTCATTCGGCTGTGTAGTAATGGCTGGATTATAAACATTGCAGTGTATAGATTTCCTGTCAGATCCTATGAATCAGACATCCTTATCTCATTTCCAGACTGCTGCTCCCATCCAGCACTCCCATCTCCCAGCTAAGGAGCCTGTGCAGAGTACGAGGGAACAAATATACAACCACGCATACACACAAACAAACACTTAAGTAGACAAGCAAACTAAGTCACACACACAGGTTAGGTCCTGAGTGACAGAGACAGAGAGACTGTTGTCACCCAGTACAGCACAGGCACTCCAAAGCCCATTCAAGGATTTCAAAAAACACTTAGGTTTCGCTGTCTATATTTGTTAGGCAAGTAAATTTAAAAGCTACGGTGCACTGAATTCAAAAAGAGAGGAGAGCTATCAATGGAGAGAGCATGAGAGTGAGGGGATAGGGAGAAAGATGTCTCCTAAATGAAATTTAGGTGAGGGTGGGATGGAGGGAGGTTGACAGCAGAAGCTCTGGACCCTCTGATTTGGTTTGAGTCTTGAAGAAAAATGTTTGGGTTTGAATTATGATGTTTTGTTTTTTTTTGGCCATGGCGGGAGATGGATGCCTGATTCTTAAGTTGCTCGGACATCATATCTGTGGTTGTGTCTGGTAGGTTTCGTGTTTTGCTCCTTCGGCTTCTCTTTCTGCCTCTTCGCTGAGTGTCTTTTCAGTGGATTACCAACAGGGTAATTCAGTTAGAGGGGAGCTGTGTGGACCAGCAACTGCTGCACAAACATGCTTTTGTAGGAATTCATCCAAACGCCCCACATAGGCACAGCAGGCAAAGACAACAAAACAACAATTTAAAAGTGGTTTTACAAGAATATACATAAAAATCCACTCTGGTTCTAGGGCTAGTGTAATCACATTTTTCTTCTTTAAGTAGGACAAACTACTTAAAGTTTGTCCCACTTCAAAGTTTAATTTGTCTCTGGCTTAAAAGCATGAATTTCCATGACCAAAAATTAGAAGTATTTAGAAATACTGGAAAAAAATAGCAAGCGAAATTCAGCTAAAAGTGCAGATGAAAGCTGCAGAAGTATGATGATGCTTTATTTGGAATGCCTGATAATATATCCACCCAGAATAAAACAGTGGCAGGGGTTTCTAGCTCAAATGTTTGTTAATAACAGTAACAATGTATATGGTAATTTATCCTGTGATCCTGTGAGGAGGATAACATCAGGAAAAATACTGTGTGAGATCAGGAGCTTGGAAACCTAACCAACCAGGACCCTACAGAGGTGCTTTAAAAGCTCTGTGTTATGATCTGTAATTCACCATAGTGGAAAAATACTGTTTGTAATGAAACGATTTATTTTCTGCTGCCATTCTGACCACTGTTACTACTCTAGCATGCATCAACAACTGTGACACCATAACAGTCTACTTTCTATTAGCAAACATCGTAGTGGTTGTGCATTTCTCACCTTTTTCCACATAATGTTTGCGCTTTACTTGTGAGGGGTTAACAAGTAAAGCGTTAACTGCACTACATTAGAGTACATATTATCAAGAAGACATTGTTACAACTGAAACTCAAGTTAATTATTGTGGCAAAACATGCAGAAGCATTGTTCAGTATGATCTGCGGACATTAGCTGATGTTTTGTACCAATAGAGGACACAATAGTAGCCATAGCATGACCTGTGTTATATTCTCTTCCCTTAAGTTTGGGTTGTTCCTTTAAATGAAATAATCAAAATTCTTTCATGATCCTAGAGCAAAAAGCGACAGTTTTGTTGGTTGAGAAGAAATCCAGTCTCTTCAACTGTCTGACACTAAATATTCAGATGACATGCCATCATACAAATAAGTCAATCATGCTTTGTTAACTAAAAAAACCTTTTGTCAGAATGTGTTTGCAAAATTACTTATTGTTTTGTAATGCAGTGGATATGTTAATAGGAATTATGCATGGCTTATACTTTTAAAAATTATTGGTTTTAAAGCTCTAATATATATGCATCATAATTGTATTTTTCTTTTTTTCATTGCTTTGTTGTGATTACAGAAGTTGATAAATATCAAACTGACTCTTGATACTAATTAATGCTGTGCGTTCTGCCCACTGCTCTTATCAAGCTGACAAAAGATGGAGGCACATGACAGAGGAAATGTTTACATGGTCGAGTGTCAGGGACTCTGAGATTTGTTTAAAGCCTGACCTATAAGGCACACTTTAAAGGAGGAAAACATTGTTTTACAACAGCCTCATAAAAACTTAAAATCTGTAAAACTTTCCCTGAGGTCCCTATAAATAAGAAATAAAAACCATCAGAAAGGTTACACCTGATGTTTTGTTTATAAAATGCTGAATCTGCTTCAACTCATATTTGAATTATTGTTTATTTCAAAAGTAACAAGCCTTGCATGACGTGAATTGGGCATGAGGTCCATTTTTAAGTGTTTCTTTGTGTCTCAGAGGCTTTAATGATACGGTTTTACATTTCTCAAATAGAAGGGTGAAACTTGGGCAGATTCCTTTTAAACTATTAATCTTCCAGCACACCCAACACATAGCCCATTCAAAAATAAATTATGGCTTCAGTTTTGAACAAAAAAGGAAGAAGATTTTATGATTTAAAGACCTTTAAAGATTTTTTTATCTGACTGTCTAGAACATAAAGTAAAGTAATGCTGCCCCTTCCCTACCTGTTGCTGTTGGGTCAACTTGCTGACAGAAAGCTACTACACTTCTTCTTTCCTTACGAGAACTTCATATTTAGCGATTGCCATAATTTTTGCTCGACACAGTGGGACGGTGATGGTTTGGAAAGCAAAGAGACCCCTTCAACAGGAGGTCATCTGGCATGCCTGCTAAGCAGATAAATACAGACTACTCGAACAGATAGGATCACTTACAAAGCTAAACCTGCTGTATGGAGCATAGCTGGGCAGCACTGGCCCTCCCCCCATCTGTTGCTGCACATTGCTGTTCAGCTAACATTTCTTTCACTGACAAGAACTTAAGAAAACAACTGTTTGGAAAGTATAAGGGCATTAAAGAGCTGCCATCCATCACTGGTGCTTACAGTTTAAATTCAACATTTAAACTAACACTTCCTCTCTTTTCCTCCCTGTTAGAGTTGATGTAAATGTATGTGGAGTTACTGGAGTGCCTTCCTTGTGCAAGAGGCGGGGTGCACAGTGGACAGGTCGCCAGTCCATCACAGGGCTTTGGACTGGCGTAGAGGATTGCTGTGCACTGCCAGGCAGCAGGCTAAATTAAGGCTGCTACATGTTTGTCTTGTAACCAAGACAAGAAAAATTTGATTTATATTATGGGGAACATAGCAATCTGCAAGCTCTGCGCAGGCAGATAACTGACTAATCAACCTGCTGATATCAGACTGAAAAGCAAAAAAACTACCTTAGCAAGTATTAAATATGCATTTGGTTCAATGCATTAATATCAAAATGATAGTACAAGTTAGAGTTTATTAATTTATTCAGAATAATATTTCATATTATTTTGGATAAAGTACTAAGAGTAACTGGTTTTCAGTTTTAAATAAAAACATTTAGATCATATTTTACATTTTGGTTACAAATATTCTTTTCTTACAGTTTTTAACAATTAGGCTGCGGTTTGTATAACTTGTAGTCAGAGTTTTTAGTATGAATTAAAGTCTCTAGAACCAATCCTCACTCACTTTTCCTCCCTCTCTTTGTTTGCAATGATACTTTCTACAATATACTTTTCTATCCCACTCTTAAATCAAACTCTCAGAAGATGATTGTTTGTTTTCCATCTGTAATAATTCCTCCTGATAAGTAATAAATAAGATGGTGTTGTGCTGTACACTTCTGGTTAACACGCAGAGAACTGAACAGGATTGCTGTTATCATTCCTGAACCTCTGCGCCATTACAGTTATAGATTTTTCCCTTTGATGGGATAATTTGGTCTTTATATCTCTCACAAATGAAGTGATCCTCAGCGCTCTTCACACAGCTCAGTGTGCAGGTCCTCATTTTCAAATACAGCTAATTGCATTCGAAAGGAATCAATGATACTTTGGCGGTGACAATATCATTCTTTTAATGTCACTTAATTTCCTGGGTGAAATAATTACATCAATAGCCTGGAACCCATTTCTATCTTTCAGCATGAATTAATCTATTAAGGGCAATAATTACACGTTTGTAATGGATAGGTTTTTGCATTCAGAGGAAAATGCAGACAGGCTTCCATTGTGCTCCTGCATGTTGGCACTGTCCTGAGTGTCATTCATTCAGTTTATGAATTGCATTGAGGTGCTGAGGGGGAATAAATAAAAAATAAAGGCATCTCTTATGCAGCTGCTTTCTTGTGCGATAGCCCTCCCTCTAGTGGAGATGATGGAGCTGCAGGGTTTTTGCAGTGTGGTTTACAGCTGAGAGAGTCAGTCAACGCTGAGAAATGAGGACAAAAGAAAAAGTGATTAATTAATCTGAAATCTCCCTTTAATCACAATTCTTAAATGTAAGAGTCTACAGAGGACGGTCAGTATGCTTTAAACCAGCAATGTCCTCTGTCTGTCATTATTGCATTGAGAGTGAAAATTATCAATCAGTAAGTTACACTTCACTTTAAAAAGTAGATTGTTGGTCTTTGCATAAGCATGAATGCCTAAATATTTACTTTAAGAGAAAGTCAGAGAGCTTGGGAAGACAGCATAAAAGAATAAGAAAGATTAAAGTGTCATGCATTGTTTGTGTAACAGAGGAGGTTGCATGGTGAAACTTGTTATATATATAAAAAACCCTCTATAAAATGTCAGAAGACATACGTTGCACATACATGTCCAACTCTAAAGGCCGAAAGTCAAAAGAAACGTTTATTTCAAGACTAAATTTGAATACGGTTTTATGAACAGTAGAGATGCACTGATTAGACATTTCCTGGCCACACCGATTTTTTTTTTCCTCAATGGAAAAAAAAAATCGGCGTTTTTTTCCTTTGCCTGTTGATTTTGACCAATGGACATTTTTGTTCTACGGACTAAAACATATAAACGAGTGAGAGGAAATTAGCAGCACATTCCTTGATGAGACAGCAGTTTTATTACTGTGGCCCATTTCTCCTATTTTTATCATCGTGTGAATATCCATGCTTTCCTCACTGTGTTAAAATAAGAGATATTTTTATTCTAGTCTATCTGCCAAAAATGTAAATGTCTAGTTTTTATCCAAATTTTAAGATTAAACTATTATGTTAACTAAACAAGCATTTTCTACTAAAGCCTGAACAGCATCAACTACTGATATATTGTCAATTTGTGATGAGAATTTACTCATGACACTGCAAGGCAACGAGTTCCACAATATTGTTTGGAAGAACACAGCAAAAAAGGCAGCATTATTAACATTTACTAACATACATACTTCTATCGTAAATATATTAAGATAAGCTTAGAAATATACACATTTATATTAAATATTTAACAAAAACAGAAACCTTGGAACCAGCTTGGCTTTAGGTCTAGCAACGCCCCTGCTAAATACCAGGCTAACCTGTAAATATTTATCTGAAAAAAAATAATTACAAAAACTAACAAGTCTGTCACTTGATACAGTAACTGTGATCTCTGCTGCACAGACGCGACGCTGCAATTGGTCTCTTATTTATTCATCAGCTGTGGAAACTGACCGACTGCCTGCCTGCAGCAGTGATCTGTCTGCTCTCACCTCCCGTTTTCTCAGGTGAAAACCCACCCACCACACAATGCTCAACCCCTGGCAGAGGTGAAAAAAAGAGGCAAAACTAACTCTATTAGAGTGCAGCACCTGCTGCAAACACATGGGAACATTGCCAGAGAACGATGCAGGTGAGGGGGGAAAAAAAGTTTTATTTGTTAAATAAATAATCAAAGAAACAGAAAAAGATAGAGACGTTTGCGTCAGAACTTTTCTCTGATCTTGAACCACATTTGACCCGAGCTCCGCGGATTTGGAGGTGTTTGGTTCAGCCGCAGGGCGCGCACCGGAGGAGGAGTTCACGGTGCGTCTGCGGTGTGCGGCGGTTAAACGGCGCGCTCAGACGCACAGACGGAGCCTTACCAACAGCAACACCTGAAGACTCCACTTTCACACAGCCAGTGCGCAGCCTGTGCTCATTGCAGCCGCGGCGGGGATGGGACATGACCTGTCCGAGTAAGGTACACATTCATAACACATTCGGCACGTTTCTTCCCCTTTTGTTTTATTTTTTTCATATTTTCTCGCGTGCATTTTACACCAGTTTAGGTCCAATTGAGACGTGTAGATCAATACTTTTCCTCTAGGAACAGTAGCTGATTTATCTTTTCGGTTTGACTTTTTCAGTGTGCAGCAAAAGCTTCAGTATATTAATTTTTATTTTTATTTTTGCAGTTTAGTCTATAGCTATTTGCTTCAAGAAGAATTACTTGTTGGATGCGTAACATATGAATCATTATTGTGCGACTTCATTTATAATACGAGCTTTCAGTGTTTCTGTTTAATAAAACTCAGCTCCATATACGCTAACAGTGAAACTTAACGTGAATAGAGATGAGAAGGTGTACAGGTTTTGAACTTTTCACCTATTATCAATCACCTATTAATCAATCATCTTTATTTTATTGTTATTCCAAATAACTGAATACATTTTACGCCAACATTCCTGAGTGGTTCCTTTAACTGGAAGTTAATCTTTTCTGGGGGAAATGATCATTTTAGTAACTAAAGTTGCACCTAACAACTTATAACTGGCTGATGCAGATTCCTGCTTTCTATTGATTTCTATTTTTAACTCTTTCAGGTTTTTCTTTTTTGAGTACTGTAAGGCATCCAAACAGAGCCGACCCAAGGCTGTATGAGGCCCTAAGCAGACTTTTATCAGGGCCCCCCCATCTAGTCAAGCCGAGGGTGACTAGACCATAGCACTTTTTATCCTCACTTTGCATTGCTCATCCTTTTACATAAAACCTTGTGAGGCAGAAATGATTGAATTAGCAATAAATTATTACTCTGTTAATATCAGTCGAGCTATGAGGTATTTACTTAGTATGTTTGCTACATGTAGAACTTCTACATTGAATTTTTCTTAGGCGCCTCAAGTAGTTACACAGTTTGCTTACACTTT
The DNA here is from genome assembly GCA_903066815.1 of Brachyrhaphis roseni. Classification (NCBI taxonomy): domain Eukaryota; kingdom Metazoa; phylum Chordata; class Actinopteri; order Cyprinodontiformes; family Poeciliidae; genus Brachyrhaphis; species Brachyrhaphis roseni. The sequence continues at coordinate 69,637 of CAEFZY010007841.1, read as the reverse complement.
CTGCTGATCCTACATTAAATACGAGCAAAGAATAAAAAAGTTCTGCAGATACTTGGATGGAATTACTAGTTTTATTTCAAGAGTAAATGAAGGAAATACAGGATTATCCCCAGTTATGCATAAAAGCACATGTTCTCTGCCTTTTTCTTTTTATTTTTTTTAATTAAACTTAAGAGCGGTGCATCAAAGTATATGTTATTTGTTATTGCGCCTTTAGACTGGTATTGTGGGAGTTCTGACTCTTGATTATAATGCTGCATGATTTCTAATAGAAAATTGCTGACAAAAAATGTAATCATTAAAAACGTGAAAAGCAGCAAAAAAGGGAAAACAACTAAATTTTATATATTGACATTTTTTTTTGATGCCAGAATTTAAGGTGCTGCAGAGTTATTCTTTGTTTGTATTTGACCTGAAGCTGTAAAATCAGCTGCCACATGATGATTTTACATATATGTAAATAAATAATGTGGGGAGCAACAACAACCACAGCAGGGATCTAATGCCTTACAAAGCATGAAGTTGTTTAAAAGCTACAGAAAATTTTTGGCAACTGAATTTTGCTGTCAGTAGGAAAGTAAAAGTTGCATAGAAACAAACTCGTCTTTCAAATATATTGGTGTCCTAACATTCTACTTTAAAAGCATTGCTCTTCATGATTTTTTGGATTCTGAAGTCATTTTTTGCAGATCTAAGCCCATAAACATGTCCAGTTTTCTATACCTATAAAACACTTTGTAATCTGAGAAAATGTAATTGACTCCATATGAATCTCAATAGAATTTTCCTTAATTTAGTGGCAAAAAGAGAGCAGCTGCTGCATGATCTGTGTCAGCGTGGAGGCAGTGCTGCTGCACATCAGTAGGCCTGTGATGATCAATAGGGACTGCGTGATGTTTTTGCATCGATTATGGAAACGTGAGCCGATGAATGGAACTGGATTCCCCTCCAGGGGGTTTATTCTGTTCCTGTTCAGCAGAGAAAACTGAACAGTAGCAGAGCGATGCCACACACTGTTTTTTTTTTTTTTTTGCATGAATCTCCCAGAGAGCGGCTCTTCCTTGCTCTCTCGTACCTTTGCCATAGAAGCCGGGCAGCTCCGTCAGGGCACCTCGTGAGTTTCTGAGAAGAGGGCAGTCTGCTGTTTTCCTTTGGCCGGACTCAGTCGAGTGTCAGGATGCCATGGTAAGCTCTGTTCCTATAATGTGGGGATACAGTAACACGGAGACCCTCGCTGACTGTGAAATGCTATCTGCATTCTCTGCATTCTTACTGAGCTTGATCAACACTGAAACACAGGCGCTTCTAAAGCTGGGGTTAGAGTAGACAGAGCTGGATTTTCCGCTCCTTTGCAGGCCGATCGGGCTTCCAAGAGTATGACTTATGGCCTGAGATCATCTCTCACAGGTGGGGAAAGCTTTACAATGGTTCTCTCACATGCAATACCCCAAAATACAGCTAAAGCACAGAGTTCAGTAAAACATTTACTGGGATTTGTTCTTGAGCTTGTAGCAGATAAAGTAAACTAATCTTCTCTCTGGACCTTTTAGAAACTTCAGCTGGTGTCAGACTTGATTTTATTTGGAGCAGCACCACGTGAGCGGATGTTCAATTTTTCATTTTATTAATTAAGAAAAAAAAAAATCTGAGAAAGAGGTCAATAAATGCATCAATCAACAATTTGCACTTTGAAGCAATTTTTGTTATGTTGAATAAAAATCTGCTAAATAATTAGTAAATATGCTTTGATGCGTAAGTGGGAATATATTTGCAATGTCTTGTTTTTCTGTTGGATACTCCCTCTATAAAACAACCAGTAGAACCTTTTTTCTTCAATGTGTCATAGTCATTAGACAAATAAAATTCTAAATTGCTCAGACATTAAAGAAACTTAGCTTCAAACAGACTAATAAAATCCTGGTTCACTTCTTTCTGTAAAACAGTAACATTTAGAGTTGAAGTAAACTTTTATTTTGTAATTTTTTTCTTCTAAGTTTGGACATACAACATTAATTACAAGTTCTTAGCTGGCTTCATGATGTCTTTTTATCTGGATTTACAGTACTGTAAATTATCAGTTAGTCTTTTGAAGTGTTTAATCTGTCTGCCTTCATATTTTACTTAGGCCTAAAAACTTTTTATCTTTAAAAGTAATTTGTTAAGTTGGCACAAAGGCTAAGTCTGAATCAGCAAGATTGTCTTCAAACAAGACCAGAAATTAGTATCTGCTTGGGAAAAGCCTCATTGGTGCATTTCTCCATTTGTGTTGAAGCATACCGCTATTTAGAGGTGAAACAGACACTTGAGCAAACATGGCTTCTGGTTTTAGACCTGATTATGACGCAGTCCCCTCTGCAGCAACAGTACTTTGTATCTTTCTTTTTATTGCACTTCTAATAGTTTCCTTCCAAGCAGTCAGATTATTTTGTAATATTTAAAAGCTGATCTATGGACAGTTTTGTTGTTTAACTGTTTGAATGTTGTAACAAACCTGCATCACATTTTCTCCCTTTTTTGTTTTTCATTCTTGGAAAGAGTGCAAAAAAATTCAATTCATTTAAATCAGAATCAGCACCAGGAATGTGAATTTGAATTGGTCCTCGAAATCTGTGCAAGACTGTTACTGTGAGTTATTGAATCTACAAAAATCTGTAAAATCTTCAAGTATCTGGATGCATAAAAATAAATTTTTGTGAAATAAGAAAAGGATGAGAAAGTATTTCCACTCTCTGTTTTAAAATCACATGCATCTGTGTTTGACTCATAGTTCACAGCCTTGAGGATCAGACTTTTTCTATGTTTCAGATTAAAACTGAGCTCTTTTTGTTGCATCTCCGTTGTCCATGCAATTCGGTGTTTTGTCTACATGCGAGTGAGCCGTGTTGTTGTATGAGTGAGCGAGCGATCGTTCGGATCCCTCCTCCCCGGAGCTTCGCCGGCCCCTCTGTCGCTTTAAGTCCTGCCCCTCGGAGCCAGCCAACAGCAGCTGTTCCATATTCATCAAGCCCTTGAGTCTTAAAGAGCCCTATCCCGAGCATGGAAAGAGTCATTCCTCTCGCTCGCACTCTCATGCTCTCTCCATCTTAGCGTTCATCCCGCTGCTGCCTGCGCTCCTCTGTCTCTCACCTCCCCTTTTTACCTCTCCGTCTATCTGTCCCTCCTCCTCTACCCCCTCGTTTCAGCCTCTCCCTCTCTTTCTCTCTCTCACTCTCAAATTCTCTTACATACACTCAGACACACACTCTTTCTCTCTCTCGCACACTTATATATACATAAACACACACGCCACACACATGCTCACGCACGCACTCTCGGTTCATCAGAGCCCGACATACCTGTGCAGGCTGTTGGGGGGGCGGAGCGCGGTACCGGAGGGGCTCTTTGCGGCGTCGTTGTCTCTGAGGGTGCTGTGCTATCATTTGGGGAAGAAGCGGGTCTCAGTTGTTTTCTCTTTCCTCTTCCTCTCATTCCTGGAATGCTAAAACTGGACTGATGGACATTTCCGAACTTTGTCTTCCAGACCCTCTCAGCTATCATAACCAGTAGGTGCAGCTTGTTTCTCTTTTCCACCTTTCACTTTTCTGTTTAACCCAGCTGTTGCATTGAACTTTTATTTCCTTTTTCCGTTTTTCTTACTTAAGTTCACTGTTCATCTTATATTTTTGACATCCCTTGAACCAAAAAAGAAAAAACAAAAAAAAAACTTTTTGTAATTAAAATAGCAGCTTTTTCTTTTTTGTCATACTAACTTCTGTAAATATTCACTTTTTTGTGTCTTGAGGGATTTTAATTCAGGTTAGACTTGACAGCAGCTTAAGCAGGTGCACGTGTCTAAAATATTTTGTAAGCATCTGTCTTTGTATGTAAAAGTCTCATTTGGAGCGTGCCTGATTGATTTACTTTGCACCACTGACTCGTACGGGTCCCCTGTCCAGTTGGGTTAAAAGCTTGTTCGCTGATGGCTTTGTTGCCCGAGCCGTCCGCCCAGGCGGAATGAGAGTGATATTGTGAGGAGATGAGATTAGTGTGAATGCTTGGAATTGGAAAGGATGAACTACATGGTAAAATGTACATTTTGCGAGTTGGGAAAAGAGGAACGGAAAGCCTGAGTAACCTCAGAGAGCCGACAGGTCTGTCCCAGTCAGCGGCACGCTGTGCAGGCGAGCTGCACCTCCTCACAGCTCCTGGCTGCTGCTGGTTTTCTAACTTCATCAGCCCACCAGTAACTTACACTTAAGACTTAAGACTAATTAAACTGCTTTTCGGTGTGAAAAATATGAATCTATTTTAAGAGAAAGTTACCAAAATTATTTAGCTAAGCTAGAAAAAATAAGGTCTTTGCAACCTTTTGGTTTTTATTACACATATAGCTAAACTACTTGTCCTTGCAGCATATGAGATTCACCAGAAATGTTTAAAGATTTTACTTTTCTTATTGTGTTAATTTTCTCCTTTTTGTTAATTATTGGGAGGCTTTTTATCATAACTTTTAATTACATAGTAATTTTTAAAACTGGTATTTAATGAAAATGTATAATTTTGTTCCATATCAGTGAAACAGTTTTTGTGTGTTTATTTTACCTTCTACGCCTGCGCAAATGTATCAGATTTCTCCCTAAATATCCTTTATGGTTTTTTAATGTAACATCATCTAAACATAAATCACTAAATTTCTTTAATGTTTAATAAGTTTAAATGCTTTTTGCTTTCTAATGTTCGCTACAGTACTTCTTACCTTTTGACATAAACTACTAAAATGACAACTAAATGAGCTATTTTTCCCAAGGTTTATTTTTTTATTTAAATATTTTCCCCCAGAAATGTAGTTTCCAACTAATATTTAATGAGTATTTATTGCTATTAAAGAAAAAAATAAAGCAGTAAAACTTGTTGTTTGCAGTTATGTTTAATTTTTCTCAGAACCAGTATTTAATTCTGAATTAAAAAAATTATTTTAGTTAAACGTTGGCTAATTAGCTTTCAAAATTATGAATGACGTTAAATTAATAAGAAAAAAAATCTGCGTAGAAAACTTATCAGATTTTATAAGACAGTTTTTACTTGTAAAATGGAGCAAATTTCTTTTAGGTTTATAAATGTGCCACAGATAAGGGGAAATTGTAGAAAATTATAAATATTATAAATAGTTTTTATGATGATTCCTTTAGCATTGAAGAAGGCTTAATTTAATAAAGCATGCAAATTTTAAATGTATAATTTGCAGTTAAAGTTTGATAATACATAAGCCCCCAAAGAATGAATGTTTTTGAAGCCTAGTTGGAATATTAGACTTATTGTTCACACCACTTCATGAGAAAAGACGCCTCTCGTTTCATATGGAAATTATTACCCCTGACCTGACAACTTGTCCACTGTGGAGCAGCTGATCTGGGGAAACCTCTCCAACGTAAATTTTGTTTCAGCAGTGTCTCATTTTCGCTGGTGTTTTCAAACTCTCGCTGAGGGCTGTACGTAGAAGTGATGCTTGGGGTAAATGATCTCTATTGGAGGTTTTTGCGCCTTGCAGTTTGCACATTACTGTGGTGGAATCTCTATAAAACACTTTAGATTGTCTCCAAGGCGTCGCCACTTCCTGGGCATCAGACTGAAGTAAAGTTTTTTTTTAACACACTATATGCAATTGTACAAAGCCTGTAGTAGAAATTCCACAAAACATTCATATATTACAGGTTTATACTTACAATCGAGTGTATTTTCCATGGTAATTTAAGATTCTTTTTAGTGCTATTGTTTCTGTTAAGTTAAAAATAAATATCTCCCTTTATTCTTTGAGCATGTAAATGTGACAGGCTCATTGCAGCGGTTCTTCACACTGGTCAGAAATCCGTCATGGCTGCAAGTGTAAATTCTTTGCTGCTTGCTCCAAAAAAAAAAAGAAAAAAGAATTGAGCAGCAGTGAATTGGGATTTTACTTCTTTCATTCCTAAACATCTTTCAACACCCATGCTTTCCTTTATCCCTGGCACAGCCACTGCAATAAACTAACAAGGCTATCCAATTTCCCGTCTTGAAATAAGAGCTTTTTAATGTATTTTTAGAGAGGCAGAAAGAAGTTAGTGCGCAGTGATGAATTAGATTTCAATTTATTTGACTTCATTCCCAGCTTGCTGCATTAGAGCCTGCAAACAGCCATCTCTGGCGGTCCGTCCGCTTGATTCTTATTAGGTTTCAGAAAACAAGGCGAGGGAATTGCATTAGTGTATCTTAAGTTAAAAGCTCCTTGCTCTTTGACCAAGTGTTTCATTGTTATTGGGTTAATCAGATTTTTGCTGTCTTCATGGAGATGCTATCGCAGGTTAGAGGCAGTGGTGAGTAACCAAAGCAGCCGCGCTCAGACACTATCCAGATGGGATCAGCTTACGGTAATTTGGTTTCAGAATACATTACCAGAAAAGCCTCCTGGACGAAGATGGCCACCCCACTGCGAGTCAGGAGCTGCTGGCCCCTATGGCCAGACCGTGGACTTGCTCTGGTTCACCTGTCGCTTTAATCTCCCACAGCTTTTAGGACGATTTCAGATGTTTCTTTTGTGCTTAAATTTGAGATTGTTGTCCAATTCTAAATACTTCTTCCTTGTATCAACAGGGCTTTGTTGTCCAAATCATTAGAGAGATTCCTGAGTCCAATGGCCACGCTGGAGACCTCTCATTTCTGGTATCTAGTATCATTACTCTTACTGTAAAATAGGCATGGGCCGGGAAGAGATCCTCAACGTATGATAACATAGTGTCAAATTACCACAGATTCACAAAAACTGTACCCACAATTAAGGGGGTCTAATTGTTTTCATATAAAACTAAAAGGCAGCAAACATTCTGACTGCTTCTAAAAAAATCTAACATATTGATCAATATAATTAAAATAATGGAATGTATAATTTTTAATTGTAAATTTGGTTTTCATACCTAGACTTTTGAAGGAAAGCATTGAACAATTTTTAAGTAAACGTGCTCTTTATAGAGCAACACAAGAATAACAAGTTCATATTGGCTTAATTAGTCGGTCCATTGGTGGACGAGCCAGCAGTCAGCTGCTTAAATGACATGCCACTTGTAGCGAGCATGCTATAGTTTTTAATAACATTACCTTAATAAGTGAAGAGATGAGGCGTATTGAGTTCCCACATCAGCAATATAATTATTTTCAAACAGCTGAATTTATCTTTGCTGTTTGCAGCTGACTGGCAGTGTGCAGCAATAGGCGGGTTAGGAAGAGTGTGGCTTTTTCTGTGCTCCATGCTGCTGAATTAGGTGGTTAATTAGTCAGGGTATCAGCGTGCGCTGCTTAACTTATACGGTGCTCGTAGGTTGCTTTATGTTAAAAAGCATGAAAGGTACATTTTGACTAACAAAAAACCAAACTTTTTTAAGTTGTGAATGACTGTTTCTTTCACAACTTAAAGAAAAAGCTTACACTGCTATTCATTAACTACACATTTTTGAGGTATGTTCCTAACTGCAAGCCCATCTGCTTTTTAAGATTCGCTTACATTTTAGATTCTATAGGTATCTAAAGAATAGTTCACTTTGTTTTGGTTGCCAAATAACTACTCTTGACTTAAACAGTTTATGTCATTGATTAAAAAATAAAAACCTTCCAGAACACCTAAAAGTGATTTTAGCTATTTATGGACTGACATGAGGTTCACAGGAAAACCCAGAGTAGAATTACAACAGTGTTTACATATTGCAGTGTTTACACAGAAAATAAAAATGTATGCCATAAACAGTCACTAAATTTCAAAATTCAGTAGTACTTTCGAATGCAGAATATGATGCATTTGAACTTTTTGTAGTTCTGTTCCTCATAAAAAATGAGTAACTAGTTACTTTCTAACTAGTTGGGCAATCTGATGAGGTAGTCTGCATCTTGATACGTATCTCCCTAGTAGATTTTAAAACAATGTTACCCTTTTAAGAGTGATGTCACCAAAAATATTTCCAAACTGATGAAATTGTCCATCTTTTACTCAATAGAAATATTAGTAGTCCTCTTTCGACCAGCTGACCAACAGTGTGCAGCAACAAGTGGGGGAGGGTCTGTACTGTGTTTCTCCATGCTCTGAACAGCACTGAAGTCAGGAACAGAAAGATACATAGATGTATGACCTATTCTTGTAAAAATTACTCCAAACTCGGGATAAAACAAAAATAGTTAGTGTCTTGGCAGTTTGTTGTTGGCAACTTTTCTGTAGCCTCAGAAGTGTCAAAGTTCATGCTAACATGATGGTAGAAGGTTTTCCCCTTGTCATGTCGAGTGGTTGCTTTAACAAATGCAACATAAATCCGGACAGTTTTTTTTTTTTTTAACTGCCTTTCATTTTACAATTATCTCAGTGTTGTCATAACATGCCGCCTCCTCAGATCTTAAATTTGCCCTTTCCACCTCTTGGCGATTACCTGCCTTCCTTCTTTGATTATTTCACAACACCCACCTGCATGGAAACAAACAGCCTCTGCTGAACGCGCCCCCTCCGGATTTCTCGCCCATGGTAACCTTGGACACCTCCACCGCAGTGTGAGAATCTGTTTAAAAATAACCAGGTCCATTAGTCTAGAAAGGATAATGCTAGCCTATGTGGGCTCTCATGCCCTTGTGGCAGCAAAGTGCTATCACTGACACGGTGTGTCAGCACTTCTTCCTGTTGCTCTGACGCTCAAGGGCTCCTCTTTAGTCACTCACACATGCATATGTGCAGGTATTCAAACTCACAAACAGCAGAACCGAAGCTGAAAAGAAAAAATAAGTGACAAATGAAGTGTTTTGGTGTTGCATAAGTAAAGTTTGCGTTACTTGTAAAGACTGAAATCTTTTATAGAGTGTTTGTCTCTGCAGTTCCTGTAGAAAATGTGATGTAATGTGGAGTAACTACATGGGTGTTTATCAGCGGAGGCCATTGGTATTGAGCAGTCAGTTGTTTGAAGGTTATGTTTCAAAGCAGTAATTGAAATGCAAAATAACATTAGGATCGATGGTTAGCTTTGTTTATTTATGAAATCAATATTGAAACCGTCCGTCACAGAAGCAGCTCTGATTCTCACTGACAGCTTCACCAGGTCCCCTTTGCAATAAACTCTGCAGCTGCTGCGGCGTTTGTTGTCGTTATTTCAATTGTCTGCGTAAGAAGGTTTTAAGGTAGTTACAACTCAAAGTGTGCAAATGGATCTTTATCACTCTTATTTTAAATCCAAAGTTTGTTGAAGATGTAGGCCAATTCACATCGATAAAAGTGATTAAAAATGCCACCTTCACAATGCGTCCACGGTCAGTTCACACCTTAGTTTTAAAGTGACATTAACTTAATGAGAATCATCAGTGGAACTCCTTAAGTTTCAACATGACTGTAGGTGTTAGCAAGAAAAAGTGAGAAAAAGTGCAGTAGCTTTCTTTCAGCAAGCTGACCGACAGTGTGCAGCAACAGATGGAGTGTTGTTTCACATAGCACTATATGAACCCTGAGTCTAGCCTTTTTTTTTTTTTTTACATCATTTTAAAAATGGCTTTGAAACAGTTACTTAGATGGAACATTTTTAGAAATTTGAAAATATATGAGTGTATATTGATGTCGGTAGTCTGCCTAGTTTTCAAGTAGTTTTTAATTTTGATTAGTGGTGCTTTACAACAGATAACACCACACTTAAACTTTTAGCCAGCTGACTTGCAGTGTGCAGCAGAAATAAATTACTCAAAGCTCCATACAGACGCCAAAAACTACAACTACTCAAAAAGGACTTGAAAGCTAAGGAAGGTTAAAAAAGAAAATATTTACAGTTTTAAATCTCATTTGTCAAACCTTGGTATAATAACGTTCTAGCAGCCAGTTCACGAACCCTGTGCAGCAACAAGTGGGGGAGGGTCAGCAACTCCTACTTTAAGAGAGAGAATTCTCGCTCTGTATTGAAAAGACTTTAAACCATTGAACTGACATGAGAAAATAACTTTGAAACTTACCTTGATACCAATAAGGAGCTAGTTGTTTTGGCTAATGCTATCACATCCACTTTGCGGGTGTACTGTTGCTAATAGAGGCTCATCATTATTTTAAAACACAGCTCCAATTCTGCCAGCTGCTGCTCTGCCATGCTGAAGTTTAAATTTAATTATTATGGCCGAATTATAATTTTTAATATAATTTCACTGATTTAATTTGATTATATAATAATTTGTAATAAAAAATCTTATGGCTTCATTGTGACTTTCTTGACATTTTGTGCACCTTTCTGAACATGTGTGTTGTTGCTTTGTGTAATATCGCCTGCCTTGATCAAATATATTATGATTGTGTATATTATAGTCGTACAATCATGTGTGTGTATGTGTGTGTCCTCTCTTCACTAAAATGGAGTCTTATTAGTATGCAGTAATTAATCAGTATATATCAAAATACTCTAATTTTGATAGTAAATATGCAGGTAAAATCCTGAAAAATCTGACTTTTTTTTAATCCTGTTTATTAAGTGCACCACATATAAAACTCTATTTAGATTCACCTTTTAGGAGGTCATTGAAAACAATACCAAATTTTAGTTCATATGGTTTGAAGCATTACTTCCTATAATTTAAATTCCTTAATTTTGTGTCGCATTCAAAAATACGGCATCTTTACAAAGCATGCTGTAGATTTTCTTTTATTCGTTTTAGTCATTAAGTAAATTGGAGTCTTTCAAAATTGTATTTTTCCCCTCAGACTTCAAGACAGCAAGAAATGGGCAGCAGGCAGGTAAAGCGTGATAGGCTTTGATACCTCACCTACAGCACTAAGTAGACTCAAATGGTGACACTGAGTGACTGACTGTTGAACCTGCGACATGCGTTTAGATTTCACCTCCCCCTCCTAAAGGCGACGCATTAATTCAGGAAATCTCCCCAAAGTTTAATTATTCCTGAATGGTGTTGTGGTGGACACAAGCGTATAAATCAGTTAGGCCCACCCGCTTTTTCTTTTATTACCAGCACTATTTATAGAGAATGTGTGGCAGCTGGTAGAGATGAGCCTGTAAAAAAGCTGGAGGCTATTGCTGTGACTGTGTCGGCCGCTGTAGCGTGTGACAGTCATAACAATGGAGTTTCTTTAGTAACATCAGTGCTCCGCGGCGTCGTTTGAAATGTGCGCTTCAGAATGCGTCCTTAATGGCAGAAATTAAGTTGCGTTTCCAACTGGATTAACATGTTATATCATTATTTTAACGGTTCCCGTGAGCCGCGATTGCGCAGTGTCTGTGAGCCTTTGCAAACATTGACACATCTGATTGTGTTTAAATCTTCACCTCATAAGCCTGCAGCTTTTTGGCCCACTAATATTGGACAATTTATTTGTGTGTGTGTGTGCTTGAACTAGTTTGTCTTTTTATGTTTATATCTTCTTCTGCAGAGTAATTTATTTGGGGGGGTGGAGAGATTGGAGAGTCTTTGTCTTAAGCAGGTAGAGTTTCCCCCCTAAACAAGGACGGCCTATCAGAGGAAGATTAATGAAGTAATTTCATGCATGGCTTTATGCCTTCGTCCTCCTATATGCACAGTGACTGTGTCTAAACCTGTGATTTACATTCGACTGTGCTAAATAGCCTTAACCCCCTGTAATAATATTTCTCTGTTTGTGACACACACACACACTGTTTAAACTATTCAGCACAAGCAAGGGTTTCCAATAACTTTTTGATAGAATTAGCTCCTTTCTTAGATTTTTATTTGATGTACATATTCATTTTAAGTTCAAGCTTCCATAATTCACATTTTCAAATGCTGCTGTTTTTAAAAAAAAACCTTTGAGTGTTATGAGTGTTTTATTTATATTAGAACCTTACGAATGCTGTAAAACTTTCATTCCTGTAGTTTAAGTTTAAGGTCTTTTAAATAGATGTCAGCGAACATGCTGGAATGATGGAACATGCAGTACCACAGTGCTGCCCCTCCCACAGTTGTTGCTGCACAACATTCATGTCTTCCTAAAAGAAGGTTTGACAGTTTTTTTTTTTACGTTTGTCTTTTGCGGACGTGGCTTGTAAAACAAAAGAGTGGCAGTGCAAAAATGTGCCACCTTTAATTTTGTTGCACAAATAACAGCCTGCTACCAAATCCAAAATGGCTCCTGCCAGAATCCCAGAAGGAAGGAAGATTTATACAACTTTAGCAACATGAAAGTTGTTTCAATTGAAAAACACAACAAATTTAACTATGGTTTCTTGTGAATGCATAGACATACAATATGGAGATCAGCTAAAATGTGGTGTTTGTTTTCGCTCAGAAAGTTTGTACTGGGACTATGATGATGACGATATTGACTGATTGACTCACACTTTCCTTTTCCATCCCAAAGTTTTCTCCCAGACTCTTGAGTTTTAGCAACTTGGTTGCTAAGATCTAGATCAGGTGTGAATCTTAAAGACAGTCCTGTCCCATCCATCTTGCCTAAAGTAATTTTTGAGAAGCATATTTTGAATGCTTGATCTCTGAAGTATAATCTTGCATTCAAGCTGTCCTTCAGGGTGGGGCTTTGCTCACACTGAAATCTTTGTTATTGTGATCTCATATTTTGTAGCTTTGCTTTCTAAAACAATCACTGCGATACGACATCTTTCTACTGCAGGAAGATTATTAATGGTAATGCTTTTATGTTAAAATTCATTCCAGCCAATCTGAACGGAAGCACATTTTCACATTTCTTTGCCCTTCCTATAAATTATGAAGTGAGGGTTTAAAGAGTATATTGGGATTTGATGACAGTGCATCAGTAACATATCATAGCATAAGATTGTGCCTGGTGTTTTTATTATTTTCTTTATTTATTCAACAAAAGTAAATATGTAGACATGTAAATTTATCCATGTTTGTTTCTATTAGTGAGGACACATTTTTTTTTATTATTAATTCTTAATATAAAATATTATTTTCAGAATAAATAACTTTCATAAATTGTATTGTTAGTTTTAGAGAAATGCTGTCAACTGAAATTACAACCAATACAAATATTATTTGACATCACTGGTGTTAATGAAATCTGTTTGGTTTGGCAAGCTTTGGCAGAAACAATCTTATTCCAGTTGGGCGTAATTACTTTTTATAGTTTTTAAAGACACTGCACATTTATGTTGTCAAATTAAACCATGACTATGCCTCATAATGGATGTGAAGAATGGTAATCTGTTTTAATGAAAAGGCAGCATTAGAAACTTGATCCCAAATGTACTCTGTAGGAGGCTGGAAGTATCCCAGATCTTTCCTTTAACACACAGTTTGATGAACAGTTCAATCCTGCAGAGAGTTTTTTTCCACCGGGGTTGCATAGGCAGCACATTAATTCCTTTCTTAGACAATCGCTCCCACATTTCCTCCACTGACAGTAGCTCTATCATTAGCCGACTACTTCCTTCAACATCCTGAAATCAGCCCCCTTAGACGAACAGGATCTGCCCGGTGCGACCCAGACAGTTTACGTCAGACAAACAGCAGTGCCTGTATCACAAGAGGACCTTTCTCTCCTTTCCAGTAGCTCCTCTGATGGAAGGAGGCGGGAGGGATGGATCAATAGATGTGATCTGCTTCTGGACCGGCTGTGTCTCGTGGTCCTGCTGGAGCGTGGGGCTCATGTTGTCGCGGTGAACTGAGCTCATGGCTTTTTAAAGACTATAATGACATAACTGTGAAGCAGCTAAATATAATCCTTTGCTGCAGTTCTTAAAAAAAAAAAAACATAATTATCCAGTCTGCGGTCCCCTCAAGTGGTAACCCTGCACATGTCCTGAGCTTGCCCACTATTGATCTGGGACCCTCCTTTCCAGTTGTAACAATAAACACTTCTTTCTCTGACTCTTTTTTCTCTTTGCTTTAGAGATGTACCAATCAGATTTTTCCTTGCTGAAACCAATTTTTGTTTTTAACATGCAATAAACATTACATGTTAGAAGCATGTATTGATAGCGTTTGTAATTTTTTAATTTTTATTCTTTATTGATTTTAAAATCAGGTACAAACACAAGGAACAAAAAAGCCCAGTAAAGGCTTCCACACACAATAATGAAAACACACAAACCAGCAAAAAAAAAAACAGTAATATGAGTCAAGGTGCAATTAGTTTCCTCCTTCAGTCCGTGTCACCTCACAACCACTCCAAGCTCAAAAATGAGAAAAAAAAAAATAAATAAAATAAAAAAGGCAAAAGTCTTAGGAATTAAGTAGGAAAGACTTCAATTACATCTGATTGGTAGTTCAGATTGTGAATCAGTTTTTCTAAGAAAGGTTGGCAGATATCTAAGTAATCCACATATTCATTGTGGGAAGGGTGCATTAAAATGTCTTTTAGCTTTTAAATCTAGGTGTTTTAAGTTTTGATGCATTTAATGAATAAGAGAAATTTTAATTTAATCAGGGGTAATCATATGTTTCAATCTCCGTCCGACTGATCGGTGCATCTGAACTTTTCATCATGTTTTTTCCTTTCTTACTTTGTCTTCCCACTCTTCCTGATTCCAATTTTTTTTTTTTTATCATTCCTTTTGTTTGCCTCTATGGATCTGCACATCATAAATCTCTGTCAGCTTCTCCTGAGTGTCTGGCATATCTGGCATATCTGAAGAGGGCCCTCCTCTCTTTCAGGTCCACCTCTCTTCCCTCCTCCTCCCCTCAGTCATCTCTCTCTGCCAGAGCAGGACTAATGAATGAGAAACTCCAAAATTAGAGGCCTCTCCGTCATAGATTGGATTGGTCCCTCTGGAGTGCCGGGTTTGCCTCCAACCTAACCACAGCCATCAAACCAACCCTCCTCCCCCAATATTTCCATTTTTTATATTCTGTATTTAGCAGAAACATGCATTTGAACACACGTTCGTGCTCACTGTCCCGGGAGTAATTTAGCCTCGTATTCCCCTGATGGTCTTTAACTTAAAATCAGAGATACAAAATCCAGACGGCATATTTTTGGAGAATTGCACGTTTTTAAACATCAAATGGGTCCGTCACAAAACTGCTGGCTCTTGTGTTAGAACACAACTCAAGCACCCAAAGATGGTATACACCATCTCTAAATGTATATATTTGTTCCAAGCTCTGAATCTGACAAATTTTCTTTGATTGGTGTTTACCAGGTCAAATGCTGAAAAAAAGTTTTTTCCTTTTAGTTTGATAAATTAAAACCAACAACTCGCACAATTTTCAGTTAATAAATATATCACCCAATAGTGTTTTTGAGTTTATTAAAAATAATAATAATAAAAAAGAGTTGAACTCGGAACCACCTCTGATTGGTGACAGGTGGATTAAATACTTTAAATCTGCAGCTTTAACCTCAAATAAAGAAGTAAGAGCCCCCATCATTTTCTGGAAATGTATAAGCCAACTTCTGCTTCAGTTTAATAAAAATCAGTCTATAAAAAATATTTTGTAATTACTCCTGCATATTTTCTCTCTATAGTCCTTAGATTAGAAAAAAAAAAAAAAATCACAGTCCACACTTCACATTTCGAATAAATTTGGAAGTTTATATCGGCCAGGGAAAGCCTGATCAGTGCATTTCTTTTTCTTTTCTGAGGTTGTGAAGATTTTGGGTTTCGTCCGTCTCAGAAATGACTCCCTGCCTGTGAGTGTTGGAGCGCTAAAAGGTACAGCTGGCCCCTGGAGGAGAGGTCAGCCTGGCAGCTGCTTGTGTGTCTGTCTGTGGTGGGGAGCTCTGTCAGGAGCTAATTGAGTTCGTCCTACCAGCGCTGACTCTGGGGCCAATGGCTTATCAGGCCACATCGCTTGAGGCCCTCAAGACAGATTTGCCCCCAGTCGGGGCATCTGATATCACCATCGCCCTGCTTGCTGATGTCAACCCCCACCATATAATTCCCCCCACACTTACACAGTCTGATCAGGTAGCAGGGATGTGACACACACGTGTGAAAAGATGTTTTTGGGACATGTAACAAGAATTTCTTCACTGTTCCAGCTGGATCTTGAACACAGTTTTTGTTGGTCAAACATAAAACAAGGTGAAAGAACTATTTCAGTGTCCTCCTCTCTGCGGGAATACTTTCAAATTGACTGTAACAAATCGTGTTCATGCCGATGTTCTGAATTTCATTCTCAGGTGAGAAAGAAGGAGAGAGCTCCGCAGTTCTCCTCCTGGAAGCTGAGGAGCTGCAAGTGTAGTACGAGCTGCCAGATCGTTAGTCCGGCTAATCCCGGCCGCAGTCGCACCGGCGGAATGATATTAGGGATCTGAAATGCTGTTAGGAGGGCCAGGTGGAATCAGATTAAAACCAAACTGCGCACTGTGCGTTTACAGGGCCCATAACCTTCTACTCAGCATGAATTTTGATCGGTACAAAGGGAACAAAAGGAGGAAGAACAGAGAAAGGAAAAGACAGAGGGGAGATACTGTGTCTTAGAAGAGAGTCGTTCCTTTGGGCAGCCAGGCAGCAGAATCTGAAAAGGCTCTTAGCTCGAGGAAGGAAGAAAGAACTATAGATTTTACAGCATCAAGTCTCAGATAGTTCAACAAACCCTTTCCTGTCTGTTCTGTCTGTGCACCACATGAGCTAATTACTACCTGCCCCCACATAATGAATTATTTATCAGGACTATTGCTGCTGTCAAATAATTTAATGCTCATAATTCATTTTCTGCTTACAATTGTATTTATAGATTTAAATTGGTCCTGTCCTGCTGGAGATTAGGAATATTTATAGAAATATTTTAGACTATTTGATTAATACAGCAGGTTTAAGTGGTTAGTATTCGCTCAGCATCATTAATCAATATAAGCGGGCTTGTTAAAAACATAAGCATATAGTGGTGGTGGTAATGTGTCATACCAGAATGAGTTAAGGGGTTTCCAGTCTGCACATTTATTATAAATGACCACGTTGAGCTGGAGGGGAAACAGTTAAGACACTTATGCAATTATGCTAAGTGTCACCCTGAGGATGGCCTTTGAACCGAGGTTAAGCTCACTCTGAATTTGTGAAATAAAAGCTAAATGGAGCCATCTTGTGCTTCTGCGTTTTAATATATTGCCTTTAATAAGCCGAGTGCAGGTGGCCTGTCGTGCAGGTGCACATATCCATCTGAGACATAGAGCATAAAGCAGATGAACACATAGGTGCATGTTAATTTATAGGGATGTAATCTGCATTCATTATCAAGAGCTGCAAGGCCCACTTTAGAATGAGCTCTAAGGGATTAACAATATTTGTGACTACAGTAACACTAGAGAGTAAATTATGAATTAGAGCAACCAAAAACTACAGTAGAGAGGCAGCGATGCATCAGTTTGGAAAGGTGTGACCTGCTGATTCTGAATTTAAACAATTTCTGTCCAGGGATTATTATTAACTAAACATTTTAGTCAACTTTTTGAGTTGACATAAAAATTACACAACTTTATAATTCTTTATTATTTAGCACACCTCAACATGTAGAAGTGCATCCTAAGCTAAGTTTTAGTGGAGGGACCAGTAAAAATAAGTAACAGTTGCACCTATTTGAAAGAAAAATAATTCATCTGCTAGTATTTGTTAGAATGCCAAACCATTATATCATTTAATGTAACTATTATAGGAGCCTGAAGTCGCTCTTCTGTTGTGCCACATCCATAAGCATCGTCGTCACACGTGTCAGAACAGTTGGCACTACAATGCTCTGCCGTAAAAGCAGGTTTTACTAATGTATTCAAATCTAAGGCAAAACATTTGGAAATTACATTTCAAATTGTCCTCCGTGTCAAAAATGAACAATTAACATGATTAGCAGTGCAAACTTTTCATCACGTCTAGAATTAGTAAGGCCATTTCTTCATTGTGAGAGTTTACAAATTCAGAAAAAATGTTTGAAATTATTCCAAAAGATGAAAACTGACAACATGTCTCTGTGGAAAATTATCTTCCTTTCTTCTGTCTTCATTGTAGGTAACTCACCATACTGAAAATATATTCTTCCTTCGGTAGTAACTTTTGAAACAAACAGTAATACTGTCAGACAGAACGATCTCTTAGTGCTTGGTATGACCACATGTGTTCACAGATTGGAAAAAAGGTCAGATTTTTAGCTTCAATCACTGGTCAGGCGTAAAATGCTCTGATTTTAGTTGCCCGCAGATTTCTTGGTGCATCTCCACTGAATTGAATTTAATTTCTCTAATACGAAAAAGCATGTCTGTTCATTTTTATACAGTGAAGGCATTTTAATGGAAGAAGAATTTCAAGACTGCTCAGACAGAAGGGCTTATAACCACAAGGTCAACAGATTTAACAGGGGACATTTTTTATTATTTATTTTAGCAGTTAACCTTTTTGTGAATTTCCAGAAATGGTGGGCACCCAGAGCTCCGATGAATATACATGACGGCAGGGGAGGGGAAACCCAGGAATGAGATTTAATTTGACACGCTGACCCCCATCTCCACGGGCCCGGGAAGCCGGGGTGAGAAAATAAGGTTGACCCAGTGACCCCCTTGGGCCTGAACTCCTCTGTCACCCATCTTACAATTAAATCAGCCTGAGAGAGCAAGAAGATGTTCGGCCAACCAATACAGCAATTTTGGTGTCTCATGTCCTGTTTGTTCTGTGGAGCTTTCAGACGTGTCGCTGTCATCCAATCAGACACTCGGAGCCCGCTTGAAAACACCAACCCCTCCTAGTTCAAATGATAAACTGACTTCTTAAACATTTGAATATTACCATTAGTTGGCAATATGCTAATGGAAGTAAAGCACAACTTGGGCTGCCACTCTTTCTGAACCCCTCAATCTGCATTTGCATAAGCTGTGCAAGGCTCAATTTTGCTAATGCAGGCAAGTGCAAGCAACCTTTTACCCTTCCCATGGTGCCTAATGCAAAGAGTGTGCATACATGTTAGAGGGTGACCTCACCATAACCCTAAGAGGTTACTACGCGTCTACACAGCATCCTCTATGCATTGAGTAATTCATTTCCCCTCCTTGTTCACCCCTTCAGCTCACTCTAAAGAAAATATGTGCGGACACCCTGCACTGACACTCCCTCTCCCACTGCCACCGTTCACTCAGTGCAATTTCAAGTTAAAGGTTATAGAGCAGGACTGAAATACATTTATATAGGCATGGAAAGCCTCAGAGTGCATTTTGTGGCCACCGCCAAAAGGCTGCACTTTAGTCTGCACACGTTACAGCATTAGATTACATGTACTCCAAAATACAGTTATAAGGCAGACAGTGAAAAAGTCAATATCTTGCCATCATGTTTCCTTTTGGTTGACTGCTGACTCAAGGAGACAAGCGAAGGTCCGCTGTGCTCTCTAAACTATTGAGATGCCCCCATCTTGATTTGTCCAGTTTGTGTAGCGGGGTGCACTTGTGTGTGTTCGGTTATTTGAGCACTCTTGATTTCTGTCCTTCTGCCTCTTGTTCATTTTCCCTTTCCTCCCTGTCAGTCTGTGTGTTTGGATTGTGCAGAGAACGTGTGTCGATGTTTGTGTTGCAGTTGTATGTTTGTTCTCTGAAGGACTTTAACAGCTGCCATAGCGTGTGGCTAATGAAGCACTTAGGATCCTGGTTTGCTGGTTTAAATGAATGTGAGGACACAGTGACTAAGAGAACAAAAGATTACAAAAACTAAAGTCACATTCATTAAAGATGAAGCAATTGGTGGATTTTGTAAAGCTTTAACCTACTGAAGCTGGCTTTGGCTGATTTCCCCATGAAAATCTCCCAAAATACTTAGCCTTCCTGCTGTGAATGATTATTAATTATTTATATTAGGAACAAAGGCAATGTCACACAGTCTGTGTGAGAGAGCGGTCGCTGTGAAATGGTCAGAGAGTTGACATATATAACTGTCTTTATTGTGTTATATTGGTGATTAGCACAGTTAGTGTTACTAACAGTAAACGTATGTCAAAAAAACATAACTTATGTTTACTCAGATTTCCAAAACACTGCAAACGTTTTGGAAATCCAGCATGCTCCGTAAAAGAGAGAAGTTCAAAACAGGCAAGGATAACAGATTAACTTTACACAACTTGTACAGCCTTCCTGTTATCTGCTGAATACTTTCTCTATTTTGCGTTCTAGCAGTCTGCATGAATGGCAAGCTTGTCTCAACATATTGAAAGTACAGTTTCATTTTTATAGTTTTTTACATTTCTATGCTTCCTCTGATCTCAACTTTATTATCTTTGAGAATAAAAGTGGAAAAACTTAGAGTTTTTTCCCCACAGTAACAGTTCCCACACCAAAGAGTGTTGTAAGTGTGATCTGTTAGTGATTAAGTATGGTGTAGTGTGTTCACTGGCTTGACAGACTTTTTAAGCTAAAAAGGATAAAACAGAGCAGCTTTGTTGTAGTTCATACAGGCTTCCTGTTATCTGTTAAAAGTTTTGCTACCTACCGGCCTAAGAATAAGAAGCACAGCTTTGAAAATAGTTCATTATATTTTTGTGCTTCCTCATTACATTTCTACACACTTCTCTGAAACTGAAAGTTGAGTTTCAGTCCCGTGTGAGCATTAACACCAAAAAGTGTTGATGCTATTGTGGCCTGTCAGCGCTTAGATATGGTGTTTTTATTGACTGGAAAATTATTCATCTTTGTGTATGGAAGTCATGCAGAATAAGCTTATTTTCAGTTTGGCCACTGAAAATAGGCTTATTCTGGTCACTAGATCATTATTATATTGTGCAATAATCCTTAAACAAATTGTAGTTATTGTAAGGATTTTTGTAAGTTGTATTTCAGATCGATTAACTAGAAAAGTTACTTGTTTAATTGTTGATAAGCTCTTACTGTACTCCTAATTTAAATTCATTCCTGCTAATCATCTTTCTCCCTCTTTTTCTTTATTTTCCCCACATCAATCCTCCTCCTTCTGCCTCCCCCTCACCTCTCATGAAGGCTGCTGAATAGAATGGCCGCTGATGAACGGCATCTACCGTCCAGCTGTGGGTCCTACATCAAGACAGAGCCATCCAGCCCCTCCTCGGTCATCGACACGGTCAGCCACCACAGTCCCAGCGGAAATTCGGACGCCAGCGGCGGCTATGTCAGTACCATGAACAGCCACTCAAACGGCCTGGACTCTCCACCCATGTTCACCCCCGGTGGGCTCGGCGCCGGCTCCTGCCGCAAGCGCTACGACGATTGCTCCAGTACCATCATGGAGGACTCGTCCATAAAGTGCGAATACATGTTAAACTCCCTCCCCAAGAGGCTGTGCCTGGTCTGTGGAGATATAGCCTCGGGGTATCACTATGGGGTAGCTTCTTGTGAGGCCTGCAAAGCCTTTTTTAAAAGGACAATACAAGGTATTTCCCCTATTCTCCCCTACCGCTATTTCATCTCATGTTGCCACATCAACAGACACAAAAGCACCCTGACATGCATGAAACCTCTGGTTGCAGAGCAACACTGAAACATACTCAAGGAAAGAGATTCTTTTAATACCTCTACTGGAGAATACACATTTTTTCATATTACCACCCTAAAATATTTTAACTACTACTATTTTAAATATGATACAATGTAAACTTTAGGCTTTGAGTCAGTTTGCCCTTAACTTATTTTCTCAGTTCATTTCCAGTTTGTATCCATGCACTTCACAAATCAAACCAGTTGATTTCTTTAAGGATTTTGATGAATTAGTTGAGATATGTGGTTCTGATCAGCATATAAGGACTTGAAATATGAAAAATTATGGAATGAGTTTTCATTCCACCCACCTGCCATCTATCTCATGCTTTTATAGTTTTTGTCATTTCATATCAACATTTTTAGGGTATAAATTGGAGAAATGTGGCCAGAGAATTTTTGTGTGTACAAGGGAAACATTTTTTAATTCACACTGACAATTGATTTAAACGATTTTCTGTATTATGCCGTAGTCTACTGTAAGGAAATTTAGCGAACAAACAGTATATTGCGATATGATGTTGCTTGGACTTGTCATGGTTTGACCAGGGGTCACAATCTGTCACGTGCCATGAGAATCTAGGGGTAAAAAAGAGGATTAGAACAACAATCAATAAAAAGTGGAATGACAGTAATTTCAATTATATGAAATTTGAACAAGTACCAAACTTATAAATTGTAACACTTGATCAAACTAAAATCCAGGGTCTCAGTGGTTGCTAATATTTATCGGAGTCACATAATGACATTATTGTCCACAAGACTACCAGTAGATCATAGAAAATTACTTTAAATCATCACCTATCAAAGCAGGAATGACAAGCTATGACCCACAAAGTTACCGTAGGTACAAAATGACAGAAACCGCCAAAGAACAAAGTAACGTGGAACAAAACGGTCAGTAACCGTAATTGTTATAAATCAGAAACTCGGGTATCTTTGACCTAAAGAGATCATGCTGGCATCATCTGTCATGATCAGTGGATTTATCCCACAGAGGTCAGATTTGGTTGGGAGGAGGTGCTTTTTTTTATCCAAAAGCAAAAGAGAGGAGACTCAAAAACATCTTTTATTTTTCCTGTCCTGCTTGTGTGTGTATTTCTGCATAGGGACTGATTTGGTTATCTGCAAGACACAATGTATTGCAGCTTCTCATTAGTGAGGCAATGAAAGACCCCCAACTGTGAAACTGTGTGCTCTGCTCCAGATTAATCAGGAGGAGAAAGATATTGTTGAGCCTGGAAAAAAAATCTGCACAACAGGCACAGCTGCTCAGGTCAGAACTAAGCTCTGTTGGCTTAGTAGTGAAATACATGCAGTGGGAAAATCAAATAGAAAAGGCAGATGAGCCAAATCGAGATTCCTATTATGCCTTCCATCCATTTTCCTCTGTAAATTTTTATCAGCAAATGATTGCAGGAATTACACAGAGAGCAGGTCTGTCTGTCTTGATGCTAGGTGTTGATTTTGGACCTTGCAGCCCTATCAGCTTTAGACAGTCTATGTACCTTTTCCAGGCAAACAAAAGCATTAGGCCAAATCCTACTGTTTACTCATGCTGCCATCAGCAATCCTGTCTGTTGACAAAAGATGAACATTTTCTCTCAAGTAGCATAACTGAGCTTTTGTCCCCTCAGTAAAAGTATACTGACAGCAACACAATTGAACAGAAACGATGCATCGGGGAAAGAAAGAGACGTCTTAAGTGGAGCAATGGTCCAAACAATTAAGAGCAAGGTACAAGGAGGGGGAAAAAATGGAACGCTCCTCTTTTTTTTTCTCCATTGTCGATTTGAAATCCCTCTCTTTCTCTTCTTGGAGGGCTGCCTGTAATGGAGCTAATCTGCCGTCGTTTGTCCGAGCCACAGGAGTTTTGTCAATAACAATCAGCGTTTGGAAAGTGTAATTAAGGCCGAGGCTTTTCATTAGGAGGAAGGGAGGGGGCTGTCTCCAGGGATGGGCATGCCAATTAGAAACTCAGGCACGCGTCGCCGGGTAATTTCAGCGAAAGGAGGGGGAAAAAAACCCAGGACTTCTTTAGATTGGAGAGGGACCCTGCTGCTCCTTCAGAGGAGAGGAGGGGAGGCGTAATGGCATAATAATCAGACGGGGTCCCGAGCAGAGGAGGCAGGAGGATGGAGAGACTTTTTTTTGGGGGGGAGGGAGGTGAAAGCCTTCTGAAATGATAAAAGAAACACACACAGGATTGCTGGAGGAAAAACAGAGGAAGTAAAACGCACATTGTAGAGCCCTTGAAAGAAAGAGAGGGTGCTGTTGATGAGAACTGATTAATTAAAGGAATAACGAGGCAGTCAAGGGTGGAGTGTGAGACGGCCCACTCCTAATGAGAGGAAAACAAAGGAGCTGCCTTTCGCGGGCCTTTATCACATTTCTTCAATAAGACTCAGGGCAAACATGATAAGTTAATGTTAAGCATGTACATGACAGCTTCTCCATCACCTTGTGCTCACCTTGTGATATACCTCTTAGCAAATTAAAATTTTTTAGTGGCTATCGCAGTTATATTTTGAAATATTTGCCAGACTTATGCTCTTATTCTATGCCATCCCTCTCTTTCTGGCTACGTCTTCAGCTGTTGCCCCTTTCTTTCAACAACAGCCGATAGCAAATCCATCTTCTGTCACCTATTCATATAGTGAAAGGCCCCTTGAACTTATACGTAGGGATAGTTGCATTACTCAAGGCCAGGCCCAAATTAATGTCAACCTTTATCTCCATCCATCCCAGAAATATCTCTGTTCTCATTGCTCCACTTATTGCCCCCCATCTTCCCGTCTCACGTGCTCCACCAATCAAAAACATAAATGCCTTATTGAAACGTGTTTTCTTCCCATTTTGAACCCAAGTGTAAAATTGCTTGAAAACCAACTGAACTCGGTGGCCCTCTTTTATGTGAAGTAATAGACCTTGACAGTAAGCCTGTAAAAGTCAGTTTAGATTTTGATGAGAAATACCTGCCATTTTACTGTAATTTACTTACAAGACCTGACTTTCCCCCTCTGTGCCCTGGCATGGGTCCTGAAAAGCCATAAAATAGATTGAGACAGATACTTATCAAGAGAGAAAAAAGGAGGGAAATCTTTTTTTTTCTCCTGCCTTCACCCTGTAATGTTATTGGTAACTAAACTATAACCTCTGTGAAAACAGATAAACCTGGGCATGACCTTTTGGGCTAATGCTTCATCTCAGCAAGCTTCATTTGTGGAGGGGAAACTTTCCTTCCTGTTATCTTCACCCTTTTTCTGGAAATATCTGTGAATATCTTTAATTTAAAACAAAAGAAAAGTTGTGCTGTTGCCTACAGACACGCTTCTTTCAACAACCGTGTTTTTTTAAGTGTCCACCTAATACTCCACAAAGTCCTCAGAAGCGAAAACACTTGAAAAAATACAGACGTGATTGAGAAGATAGTCATCCCTGGCTGAACAGGATTGAGGATTAATTAAATGCTTTTTTTATTTCTCTGTTATTCGCTTTTTTAAAAAAAACTTTTACTTAATTAAAGCTTAAGTAGAAGTAACTTTTTACTTCTACCTGAGTGCTTGGGCAGTGGTGATGGGTGTCCCTTGTTTTCACTTCTGAAAAGTGACAACCTTAATTCAAAAGTAAGGACTTGCAAGAAGATGCCAAAAATATTTAATCTACTTTAAAATAGTGAAAAACTGTCAGTTCATTAACATGTTCTGTTTGTTACCTAGAGATGAACTTAGACGAGTCAAATTGTTTACTTGAAATATTTATTAGATTTAACAGGGAATGGATTAAAACAAGTGAAAATAATTAATGTGCTGCAGAAAGCGTTGTGCTTTATTTGGCTTTATCATGTCAAGTTAAAAATATAAACAAAATTAATTGTTTTCTCCCCACTATACACCCATAAATTTAACATTTGATTTATTGCATCAGTTCAGTTTCTTACACTCATGTTGCGTGTATATTCATAACTAATTTAGGTCTAGTTAAGTTGAAGGTTATTTTAGGTTATGTTATGACTTCACTGAGACAGTTTGTGTAGTGATACCCAAACACTCCGTGCTCTAAAAATAAATCAAACACAGACGCGAAGAATTAGTTAATCCACTCTTCACTCTGCAGTGAGAGATCTGAATCCCCCTCTGAGCAGAACATCAGATGAGAAAGAAGCTCAACAGGACAGGTGGACACAGCAGCATGTTTGTTTTTGTTTCTGTGGCATTAAAAAGACCTTGCTTGGCCACTAGGTGTGAAAATACCTACCCTTACATTGTGTTTGGCCAATAAAACTGACCTAAGACACATGGATGTGTTTGTTTTAATATAAATTTAAACAAATTATTTTATTAACTTCAAATGTAATGATTGGGTAGTGTATATAGAGAAGCACAAAAGACCAACGTATGAAGTCCCTCCAGGACGGCACTGATTGTCTTCTCCCGCCTTGTGGGAAATGAATTGGATTATTATGGTGTGTTCTGCTATGACAACAGAGAAAAACAGACTGAGGAAACGCAATCAGAGCTCATCAGCCGCCTCTCTCACACCTTTATTTACCCCAACCCCAAAGAGATGATGGGAATTAGCATAATGATTTCTAACCCAGATAAAAAGAGGAATTTCTAATTATTTGTAACATCTTGGGACCCTCCTCCTGATCTGTCCAATAATGTTAACATAATTGCATAAGTTGTCAAAGGGTGTTGAAGGGCTAGCGGAGGAACGCTGGTGGAATATTACACAATTTCCTTACAGAAATGTAGAGTAAGGGTCAGAGGAGCTGATAGATATTGGGATGCAGTCCAAATGTGTGTTTGGGAATCAAAGTACAACTCCAGCTTAAAAATTACAAAAGTAAAGTTTATAAAAATGTCAATGTCAGAAGATTTAAAGCTTAAAAGTCCACTTAGGACAAGAAAATGATTCAAATTCCTATTCTTGAAGCAACTATTACACTGAAACCCACTATTGAAAGCCCCGGAATACAATAAAATGTAGGGAGACGCACAGAGATGGAGTCATTGCCTTACATATCCTGCCCTTTCTGTTACTAATGCTAGAGCAGGGCAGGCTCTTTTATTGTGGAGCAATGGAACTCTTTCTCAAGATGCTGCAGCTGAATAATGCATAAGGACTCTTGGCTGCACACTATGTAAATAGTCAACAATAGCAACAGTGGTAACAACAGGTTTGGGTCTGCAGGAGTATTATGTAAAGTGGTCAGGGGCAGTGTGTCTGGCTCTCTAGCCTGCTATTGAGGCAGAAGCAGAGCCTATGTGAGCACAAGGGGGGACATGACCCACGCTGGGACCTGGAGGGGACATGTACAGAATTAATGAGGCCAATTTAGTGTAGAACCGGGGCGGCATCTACTGAACGGTCCTTAAGGACCATTGCAGCTTTACCCCTCTCCCTACCCATGCACTTTAGCTCCTCCTCTCCTTGTCCTTTGGTCGTCAGTCATGGAAGGTACTCACTAAAAAACAAAACCACCTGAGCTGCCTGGCCACTAGGTAGGAGGTGATATGATATTCCCTAATGATTATCTTGAGTAAAAATACCAGTTATACTCTATTAGACAAAAATCTACAACAAAAAGATAGTACCTGATCAAAATACCTTTCTTTAAAACATTAAAGCAACTTTTCGTACTGCTGCTAAATGAACAAAAATGTTATAAATTTTTCTGTATTTGTTTATTAGTGTTTTGAGCTACATACTCGGTCTTCTCCACACATACAGATTAAAGAATTACTAAATTTAAACATATTTTTCAAATGGTTATAGTGGAGAATATAAAAAAAATTGTGTTGCTCTGTTCTGTAATCATTCCACTTAATCAGGCTATTGGCTTAGGTAGCTAGACTCCTGTCAGTAATAGTTTCCTTATCTGTAGTTGTCTGATGTTATATCTCAATCAGTTTATGGAAAGGTGAATAATTCTTTGGGTCGTAAACTTATCTAACAGATAATTTAAGAAATTTAAATAGACTCAGAATCAACTTGTACAACAGTGAATATTACATTTTCACAGTTTTATTAGCCTAATAACTTCCCATTTCTAACCAGGGCTCAGTCTGACTAGCTATTAGCCTTCCACCACTTTAGATTTCTTCACTTTTATGGAACCTCAATGCAACATGACATACAGTATGTCTACCTTCACAGATTCTCATTTGAAAATATCAAATCTACACAAATGTCACATCACTCGCGTCGCTCTTTACAGCTGGTGCTCCTTTCTGTCACATGTTATCTATGTCACACATGTGCACTACTGCTGCTGAAGTATTGCAGTAACTCCCCAATCCTAACACTACATGATCTCATGTAAGTGCAATAGCTTCCCTGATCCTCTCACCTCAGAATGCTTGATGCTTAAAACAAAAAGTGAAACTAATGGCATGACCTACTTTCTGATTAATTGGGCTAATCCTTATCTGACCACTTGATGGCAATGCTAAAACATTGAAATATTATCTCCTTCAATATGGAAATTACAACAAAATAGTAAGTTTCCCTGTACTGATGGAGTTTAATACTCTGAATTTTACGCCCTTCATCCAAATTCACACACATTATTCAATCCAGAAACACATGAGCAGCGAAATACATTCTTCATGGACATTGTAGTACTTAATGGATCATCACATATGATACTAGTCCACTTGTTTAGACTTGTTCAATGCATTTTCCAATATGCCAGCACACATGGTAAGATCAGAATCTTTACTTTCCACATCTTTAGTTGCAGCTTTTTTTTGGCCAAATTTATTAAAGTGTGTAACAAAATGTGGGGGAGGAGAAGCACTGAGTTGTGGTTCATACAGCTGAAGAAAACTCTGGTTGCTCTGGCAATTTCTCAGACATCTCAGTAACAGTGGTTTTAAGCGTACAATTAAGATTTATATAAAAACAAAAATCTTATTTGAACTTTTTAAAGTTTTTGCATACTTTTGATACCAGTAACTATTTAGATATGACATCTATAGTGTCATTATTGGCAACCACTATAAATTAATTATATTATTTTAAATATATATTTTACATCACTCTATAGCCACATTTGATAATGTTTTGATACTAACTTGCTCCTTTTTATACTTTCCAGGTAACATAGAATACAGCTGTCCTGCCACAAACGAATGTGAGATCACAAAACGGCGACGCAAATCATGTCAGGCTTGTCGCTTCATGAAATGCCTCAAAGTGGGGATGCTCAAAGAAGGTAAGAAGAGTAAGAACATTTTTTATTAATTTTACACACATCTATGCAAAACATCTCTTAACATCGCACCCCTCACGTTCAGGATAATTGCTTTGTTACGTCCCTGATTGCTGCAGCAATCAGCCCACTGAGTTTCTCTTGTGCTCCACAACACAGCCCTTTGTCCTACCGCTACCTACACAGCAGTAAATAATGTGCAGTTGAGCTGGGGACAGAAATATGCTGAATAGGTTGCTCATGCCGTCTGAGTAACAGAAATGTAACAGTATTCCACTTGGAAAGGCTCACGCCGGGTCCCTCAGCACACGCTCGCCACAGTCTCAGCTCTCCCTGGCATATTGATCCACTAAATGTTTTCCGAACATCTCAGCTCTCTTCCTGTGGATTTTTTTTTTAAGTCATGCCACCAGGGAATTCAGTGACAATTAAACATGCTCCAGATGGATTTGTCTGGCCACGGTTTCTCTCCTTCTAAATATCACCACTAGCCGAATCCCCCTGAGACCTTCAGCCTTGGCTGCTATTTTAGGGGAGGAACCTCTCTGCTTTCACCGCATTACACATCCTCACCTGCCTGACTTCTTTATTCATTCTCACTGCTTTGTTGGAAGGGAAAATGATACTTCTGAATGAGGTAAAAATACATTCATGTCGATTGTGATTGAAAGTATTAGTATTTGTATTCATTTTACATTTTTAAATTATTTGTTTGATGTATTCATTTTTCATGGCAGAAAGATGACATTGGAAACAACTTCAGTGAATTTTCAAATATTTACATCCTTACTAATATTTGGTAAAAATAAAATAAAAAAAGTCCCTTTGAAAACTGCAGTGAAACCAAGTATCTGGCTTATGTCTGACTAGAAATTTGTGACTAAATCTTAGAGTTTAACTTTTAAATGTAGTCCATATTTATCAGTGGATATAAGTGGATACAAGTAACAGTATAAATTAGTTAGATCTTTCCCAGAGCAAAGCAAAATTTTAGCCTGACTTATCTTTTCCCAAAACTGGTTTGGATGCCATCTTTTTGCAACACCACATTGTGTCCTAATTTCTCATAGGATTACAATTGTTACCATCAGAATAAATGAAACTTATTAACACAGTATGTCTTGAAAAGTCTAGAAACCCCTCAAGACTGAAGCATTGGGCAATAAAATGTAAATTGCTGGAATTACAGTCCAGCCAGTTTTACATCAACAGGAAGTGACAGGGTGTTGACCAAAAAAAGACAAAAAACGGAGCCTTACTCTAAAAACACTTTCAGGTTAGTCTAAAATTTGAAGGTGAAAGATTGATCTGTTTGGCTTGCCAAGAATGGAAGTGGCAGCAGCATGATGTGGGTTTGTTTTGCTCTCATTGGTACTGATACTTTGCACAACGTCTATGGAGAAAGAGTCAGTGCGATCAACCATCCCCTGTTCAATATGCAACACTTTTTATTAATTTATACAGCTTTGTGTTTAAACTGGAACCAAAGTAGAATATTAATTGAATTGTATGCATTAATTAAATTTTATTCTGTCTACATGGTTCTATTGAATTGATTATATATTTTGTATACAAATTAGATCTGTTTGTCTTTAGATGGCATCTGCTGTGAATTTGTGCTTTATGAATAAACAATAAATAATATTTATTTATAATAAATAAATGGAAGAAGCATCACCTGAAAATCAACAGCTAGGCAGCTTTAAACTAGGACACAGTTGGATGTTTCAGCAAGTTTTATGATTTGTGGTTGGAATAAAGTTAAATGCAGAGAAATCTGTGATCAAAAATTTAGTGTTTTGGTATAAAACACAATTAAAACTTACAAAAGGGATGCAGGGGGAGCAGAGCAAGCAGAGGCTGATTTGGAGAAGGACAGTTGAACCAGATGAACTAATCGGAGGAAATGTAGTAAAGCTGTGGGTGGGAGAAAGCTGTTAATTTGAGACAGAGAGAGACGAATAAATACAGAATGAGCCGAACACTCAAAGCATCGTTAAACCAAAATGTTAAAGGCCTGACAATAATCTAAGGAAATAAATTCAAGAAAGGAACAGAGCGCAAGAATAAATGAAGAACCTAAACAGAAAGGAATGAACTTATATTTCAACACCATTAGAACAATAATGAGCACAGAGAACTGAACAGAATATGGCCGGACCTGAAGTACAAAATAAACCTTAGTGATCTCAAACTTAGCACCTCAGAAATTAAGCATAAAAGAATTGAAGCGTCCAGCTAACAATATGATAGAAGCTTGCTGATGGTTACAAAGACTGCATGGTTTCTTTCAGCCAAATGTTAGTGGGAGTATATTTATACATTTAAAAATGTGTGAAAAGTCTTTTCAGATTCAAACTTGTTTTTTAAAATTATTTGAATTTATTTTATCATCAGTCCACTCTGCAAAAAATTTCCAAATGCATAATTAAATCCCAAACGTAATATCACATTTTGAAAAATATTACACTTTCAGTTTATAGTTCTTATTTTATCAAAGGCAGGAATTATAACACTGTATTTATTCACATTTCTAAATAAATGTGATTTTACCAAGCCAAAGTTGCAAAAATATTGACCTCAGCCTATTTTTCCCAGTGAAGATTGCATGATATGGTAGAAAACTATTTGACAAATATTTTACCTCCCTGCACATATAATTACAATTGATCAATAATTTGTGATATTTGCTAAATGATATTAAATTCTGAATTTATTTATTTTTTTTTACAGTTGCTCGGTGTCTTGTATCACCCAACACCCAGATTAAAACTTATACTTTTACGTTATCTGCTAAACTCTTAAGTCAGAAGTCCCCTATTTCCTTCCTCCCATTATTCTGCCGTTGGACAGCAGGATTTATAGATGCATATATATTCAGTCAGCGGCCAGATCCAGAGTTGTGGCCCGTATGGATCTGCTGCACAGTAACAGAATCTCCTGGACTGCATGCGGCCAGATAAAGCCTCAGTGCCAGAAAGACAGAGTAATCGCATTACTATCTGATGAAAAATTTATGCCAATATATCATTCTGGAGAATAAGAGACTACAAAAATATGTGGCTGCGGCTATAAATGAATGACCAGTGTCAGGTCAAAGTAAAAAGAGTGTAAAACTCAAATATTCACACTCTGCCTAAACCCTGGGTTTTAATGCAGTCTTCTGTGAATTCAGCATATTAGCAGAATGAGAACAACTCTCCTCTTTTGCATAGTGCTCCTCATCACAAAGCCACAGCTATTGTCAGAATGTGATTGAAGATTAACGGTGCAGTTATCTCATAATTTATTGATTTTCAGCCAGTATTATTGAAAACATTTCCAATGACTTATGGATAGAAGTGCAGTAGATCTTTTTCTTAAGATCCATTTTAGGGCTTGAATAGAAACTGAAGGAAAAGAAAAACACAGCCTGTGTCCGCTGTAAGCTCTCTGAAGCCGTGGGCTCAACACCTCAGCCGGACTCATCATGTGGCGATGACCACTGTTCATGTGACTGAAGACGCCACTTACTTTAATTACTGAAGAAAGGTCACATTGTGTCACCATGGAAAATATCACCTAAATATATCTTAATAAACTATTAATCCATTTTAAAATAGCAAAGAACCAATATACAGTAACATAAAGGGTATTTCTCGTGTTACATTTACAGTAGCTGAAGCTATTTTAAATGTTTATCATCTGAAAGTGTAGCACGATAAATATGGGGAAAGTAGTCTGCTGAAGATCAGCAGCAAGATTACAGGAATTACAAGAGCTCTGCCTGGACCCCATGTTTAGTCGACGCACTTTCTTTTGACTGTATAAAGGAGGAAGTGATCGATACAAGAATCAAATGTCAGGGGCAACAGGTTTTTTTGCTCTGATCAATGAAAACGGATCAGAGCTTAGAGCAAGAGAGAAGACAAGATAGTATTGAGAGATTACATTGACATCATTTGGTGGCAGTTGCTCTCTTCTTTTCCTTTCGCTGTGTCTCACTTACACACGGAGGATCCGCCACATGCATGGCTACATGCAGACCAAACTATGTTCTTATGTAACAATTGCTGAAGCACTTCAGTCCTATAATTGCTTGCCTGGTTTATTGTCTCCAAATGGACGTGTTGTACGACCTGGAAAATGCCATGCTTTGCCAAAGTCTTCATACTCTTGACCTTTTTCACATTTTGACATGTTACAATCTCAACATTTAATGGATTCTTTGGGTTTTTTTAGGGTAGACCAACACAAAGTGGAAGATAAGTGAAAGAAAAAAAATTTCACTTTTCTCCCATCTGAGCTGAGATGTCTGTAGCTCCTCCAGAGTTTCCAAGAGCCCCCTCTTTACATACCAAAAAGCGATGCTGCTAGTATAGTGCCCTTCATCAAACAATACAACAGAGTGCAAAAGATGTCTCTATGTGCCATTATAGGACAATGAATTGAACAGGGCTCTGCTAGTGTTATATTAGTTTTTTATTAGGATATTTGGATGCACTAATGTTCTTTAACAAACTTAGATTTATGCTGAGATTAAATGACACAGCTGGACTCTAATTACTGACTTATTCTGTGTAAATATGGGAATGCAATGGGATGATTCGGATTATCCTTTGAACAATGATGGTGATCTTGAAAGACAGGACATTTCTTGTTGCTTAATTGCAAACAAACTCATACTAATTGGTATATAGGAAAGTTATGGAATATTCAAGAGTGAATGAGGGTAAGACAAGAAAAAAAATGTTTTATATCTCTTATTTGAGAACTGAATTTCAATTTAAGTGACAGTTACTCTTTGAAATTATCCACGTTAGCAGAACTAGGTATTGCTGCTAACCTGCAAATGGACTATCTGGTGACGATGTCAGTATGGCAGCCTCTGGGGGTCATCAGATGAGGAGGGGGCCATGTGTGACAATTTTCCGCTACCCTCGTTCATCACCACTCCTGATTAAAAATGCTGTGACACACTTGCAAGCATTCAAAGCTGGCAACAGGGGCCCTTTGAAATAGTGCTGATGGCAGTTTAGTGCGGCAGCTTCCTTGAAAGGCAAGGCTCACCATGCCTTGCCATGTGGCCTTCTGATTTTCCCAGCTAAAATAGGGTCTGTCTAAGCTCCCCTTGGCACTGCCAACCATCCCAGACATCCTGACACTTTCCCCAATGGAGAGATGCTCCGAACAGGTGAGGGACTCAAAATAAGGGTCTGTACCATAGCTTGCCACACAAAGTGAGTGAAGACAGGCCCTTTTGTAGGAGTGTGCTTGAAGGGGGATTATTATTGTTTTTGGAGGGAAAGAAGAGCCCTAGGTCAGCTGGCCCCGGCCCCCACCTCGAGGCTTGCGTTAATCCGTGTGCGAATGCCAGCCGCCTTGGCCAAACGCCCCCTCCACAAGCAGCTTTCTTTGAAGAGATGATACCCGAGCTCACCCACTGCGACTCTCGCTACACTGTACAGTGAACCATAAAACAGTAAGAAGACTTTTGCACATTTATACCTCAATTGTTGCTTACCCATGGAGGAAGCACAACAGACCAATCAGTCAGACTCCTCAAAATCCCTCAAAAATCCACCCTATGTCTCCATGGGAATGAATATAAATGTAACAAAACACCTCTGATCACTTGGTCTTCCTCTCTTCTAAAATCTGGACAGTAAAATGAGACAGGTTAGAGCCGAGCTTTAATTCCTGTCACCATTTGTTAATTATGGCCTGGACTGTTGTAATTAAAAGAGGCACCCATCCACCCTCCATCGCCGGCTGACACAGCTTCACAGCTCAACTGGCAGAGAGAAACACTGAGATCCGAAGCGCAGTCACCTGGCAGGAGCCCGTCTCTGCAGGAGAGCTGAAAGAAACTGTAGAAAGTGGTGACATCACGTTGGAGTCACAGGAGTTTCCATGGCTCAAATAAAAACTACCTGAGCTACAAATGGACTCTAATAAAAATGGCCACTGCATACTTGTTTATATGTTGGGGAAAAAATAAGATTTTCATGTCTACTTGGGGTGTGTGTGTGTGTGTGGGGGGGGCGGCTTCCCCTATTCTTGCCGGGAAGGATGGATGTCTGTTGGGAAATTGGGGTAATTAGGTTAGTAGGTTGTCACTGTCAGGAAATTGAAAGACAGTCCTAATCAGATTTGTGTTTCTAGGGAATCAAATAATTTATATAAGAAAATGAAATATACAGTTACACTGTATTGAAAAAGTATTCATACCCTTTGTAACACATATTTGTTAATCTGAATCAAAGTGATTCATGGTTTTTAAAAGAAAAAGCTGAAAGGTTTAGGGTGACCGAAGACGAAGGAGCACAGCAGACAGGTCAGGGAGAAAGTTATGGAGAAGAATTATGAAAAATTATGCAAAGCTTTGCGCATCTCACTGAGCACATTTCAGTCCATTAACATAACTACAGACCGACCGAGACTGACAGGAGGGTGATGTGATCCACAGATCTTGTGTTTACAGCAAGGTGAAAAAGGGAGACAATGTTGAGAAAAAAACCCAAAACATTACAAATCTCATGTTTCATAAGCCATGTAGAGAGCACAGTAAACATGTAGAAGAAGATGCTCTGGTTAAGTGAGACCTGCACTGCA
The DNA here is from genome assembly GCA_903066815.1 of Brachyrhaphis roseni. Taxonomy (NCBI): domain Eukaryota; kingdom Metazoa; phylum Chordata; class Actinopteri; order Cyprinodontiformes; family Poeciliidae; genus Brachyrhaphis; species Brachyrhaphis roseni. The sequence goes on along the minus strand of CAEFZY010007841.1, from coordinate 34,448 downwards.
TGCAGGATTCCAAAATACCAGCCTGTAACTCAATGAGAGAACAAAAACCAACATTACACGTCACCCTGAAGACAGTATCCGACCAGTAACTGGAGTTGGTGGCAACATCATGCTGTGCAGTGGGGATATTACTACAGTCAGGATAGAAATTGTGGTCTGAAGCGATGAGAGGATGGCTGTCTTGAATACAAGAAGAAAAACTTATAGAGGCCTTTAGAGATGGAAACAGAAGTTCACTTTTCAGTTGAAGGATTATATTCAATAAAACATGTTGAAGTTTGTGGTTTTAATGTTACAAACTGTGGAGAATTTCCAGAGGTGCAAATAATCTATCATGACTTATTACATTGTAATACATTCTAATGCCACCGACCTGCATTTATCAGCAGAGAAAAGAGCTGTGGTCATGTCACATAAGAGGTACAAATCTAGATATTTTGCATAAACCAGCTGTTGAGTTCCTTTTTGCTAAATGAAGGCCATCACTTCTGTCCTGCTCATCTGATTTTTCTCCTTCCCTCCCGTTCACCGAGCGACCTCCAGTCGTTTGTGCATGGGGCACATCCAAACTCATCCTCTCCAAGAGCACTTGCTGATGGGTAAATTCTATTAGGCTCATTTGCAGTGGCCACACAATGTCCGGATTTGACACCGTCCTCCCTGTTATAAAGTGATGAAATCATCAAGGAAGTGCTCTGGCTGCGGGCGTTCTTCACTCAGAGGACGCAGGAAGCTGACAAATTAACTCCTCCTCCACCTCGAGCATTTCATTGAGCCTTTTCCCATCCATCCTCTAATATTAAATTTGTTTGAGGGGGGTTACATTATGTATACAGATTGAAAGGATTCTCCCTCTTGACAGGATTAAGATTTAGGTTTCACAGTAGCGATGACACACAAGTATGAAGATGCAGGATATAAATGCTTGCATGCAATTGCATTAAATAACCAAATACCTGCTCAGGGATATCAAACGAAAAGGAACGGCGTCTATGAAATATGTTAACAATGTTGAAAATTAATAGAATAGAAAAGACATCCGAATAGAAACATTCTTATCAAATAATGAGATAATAAATAACTTATGTTATGATGAGGCTGGCTTGACATTTACAGTATCAGTGTGCAACCTGGCCCCCTAGGTGTGGCTGAGGGTGATAAGGCCCCCGTGCTGCTCTAGTGAAAGAGGGGTGAAATAGGGGTCTTTTATGGGAAAGCAATACCCAGTTATCTATCTGCGGTATGACAGCGGGAGCTTTGTACGCTATGTGTGTGGCTGTGTCTTTGCTCGGAGCTCGGGCTCACGGTTTTTGTTTTGTGGATGTGGAGGAGAGCACACCTGAGCTCACAGATGCGAGCAAAGAGGCAGGTAGCTGGCAGCTAATTAGTATGCAGCCTGCCTCACCCCAAAAGCTAAATAATTAGAGGGCCAGTCTGTGAGATCATTGACCCTGCATTAAATATTCATATGTTTAGACCTGCTCTGGGCTCAGCTGTGTCACAGTAGACCAGCCAGGCATGGGCCACATATGGGAAGGTAGCGAGGCCTCTGACACATCCATACAGACACACGCATTCACCCCTACTCGTTCAGGAATTCATTTCAACACACATATGCCACCATGCAGTCCTTTTTGATCACTTATGCACAAGCAAGAGACAAACTATGTTTGATACAGATGATCTAAGGAGTGTAATATTTGATTTAAAGCAGCAACCAGAACTTTTTACTGAAACTTTTTTCACTTTGCTGACCTACTTAATGTCTATGTGTGCAGTGTGTAGGAAACAGATTCATACCCCTTGAACGTTTCCATCTTACATCCACAACCTTCAATGTAGTTTGCTGTGAAAAACCAACACAAAGTAGCTAAAGTTCTGAAATGGAAAATATGTGTATATCACACATATCCCAGGCAGTATTGTGCAAGATGGTTGAAGCTAAAAATCAGTGCAAGGAACCTTGAAAAAAACCTGTCAGAGGCTGGTAAAAGACTTGAGATGGAGTTTCACCTTCCAACTGGACAGCAACCTTTGACACATGGCCGCTGTCTGGGTGAAAATATCCATATGTTAAAAGGGACCAGTCAAAGTCAACTACCATGTTAAGTGTCCTTCACAGATGCTCTCAATTCAGTCCAACTGGGTGGCTTTGAGAAGAAAAAAGGAAAAAGATGTCGGCATACTGATCTGCAAAGCTGGAGATATACTCTAACAGACTTGCATAACTCCCACGGGATTAATACAAATTGGCACCACACTTATTTAAAACCTTAAATAGGTTTCCTTCAACTCTACAATTATCCCCAAGAAAAAAAATATTCTACAACATATATTACCTTCTGTCTAGAACAGTGAAAGTTGGGTAAACAGCTACATCAAGCCTTACTTTTTTTTAAAAAAAAATACCAATTCTCAAAATACTTTTCAAGCTAAATTTCTAAAAAGACTGACCAACGTTACAGTCAAAACATGTAGAGTTTGTAGAGTTGTTTTTTTTTATCATGGAAAATCCCAATAAAATACACTGAAGTCTGTAATTGTAACATGACAATGTGAAACAGTTCAAAGAATAGGAATACGTTTGCAAGACAATATATTTGATATTCTTTAAATTCTGTCTGCTAAGCAAAATACACACTTTTCATCTGGTGTCTGTCTGTCTTCTCTTTCCCAGGGGTTCGTTTGGATCGTGTGCGAGGGGGCAGACAGAAGTACAAGCGGAGGCTGGACACAGAAAACAACCCATACCTGGGCTTGACGCTCCCTCCTCCTACTAAAAAGCCTCGTGAGTACTCCATCACTAACCCGTCGCCCCTCATCCAGCCAGTCAGCTTTCAAGTAAAGCCAGGCCAGAGTCATGCTCCCCTGTCACTCCCATGTTTGGACAGTTGAGAGATCATTGGTCAGAAATGTAGGCCATGTATTGTTCCGGCCAAAGCTGAATTATGTTAAGTCTCTGAGCAGGTGACCGCTATTATACAACTGAATGCTGCAGGATGCATTTTCAATCGCAGTTTCTCTTTTATTTCCCACAAACATTCAATTGCTTTGTCTGAGTGTATCATATTGTCACAAAGATCAATACTGAACATCTTTGTGGTCCTTTGAGCTTTTCCAACCTCTGACCTCTTCTTTTTGTCGACATCCTACTGCCCCCTCTTCTATTTTCAGTCACAAAGATAGTGTCTCACCTGTTGGTGGCCGAGCCAGAAAAGATCTACGCCATGCCTGACCCGACCATGCCAGAGAGTGACATCAAGGCTCTCACCACTCTGTGTGACCTGGCTGACCGCGAGCTTGTGGTCATCATTGGCTGGGCCAAACACATCCCAGGTAGAAAAGCATTCCCTCTTGCTGTGTCTTATTCTTTCTAATTTCTTTCTCTCTCTCATGTTTTACCCTGAATTTAACTCTTTTACTTTTATTCTCTTTTGCTCTAGAAAGATTGATTCTTATCTGACAGACTGTTGTAATTTGGGAACTATAATCACAAAGCATGTGGGATTCCTCAAAGCTTTTATCTCGAGTCACTCCTATTTATGCAGAAGCTATTGCTTTTGTTTCCAAAATTGCAGTGTTAGAGATCATCCCCCAATTACACAGAATGAGTGTGAAAACTATAGAAGATGATTTGTTAAATTATGTTTTCAATTTGTTTTTCAGTGGGTTTTTTTTCTCTTTTTAAGGAATGCTTTTTGCTGCTATTTTTTAACATATCTTTTGTTATTAATATAATATACCTTCATTGTTTTATTTTCCTATAAAGAACTTTGATACACTATCTGACGAGTGTTGCTATACCAATAAGCTTGCTCTGCATAAAAAAGTAAGCATGTCATAAAATAATGAGAGCAGCCCACTTAGCGTTCTGCTGTCTATTGGACTGAAAAGGTGAACACTTAGCAAAGTTTTGAAAGAAACACATCTTGATTTAATGCATCTAAAATCCCTTCACTGAATGAAGAAGGAGAAATGGGGAGATTTAAAGCAAAGTTTGGGACCTGCCCAAACAAATAAGACATCATATCACACTTGAACGCACCGAAGAGCAGGGGCACACACACATCTCCTGAATTATTGATAGGCATAATCATGTTTCTTCCGTGCCCCATAGACATCGTGATAGACGAGGTGTTAGGTTATAAGAGGCTGTTGAATTAAGGATACACCATTGAGAATACACCGCCTCATGTCAGCAGAGATTTTGCTTCCTTCAAGAGTTTTTCCTCTGATTTTGACAGAGAACATGTTGTTTAGTCGCTCTTTTTTTGCAACCCAGGCAGATTCTGCTTGATCTTGCGCTTGACCCCCATAACTCTACAGCATTACGATGCTGTAAGCGCGAAAGAGTAACAGACTAAATGACAGTGTCCCTCAGCGGCAACTCCATAACCTCCTTCTCTCATCAGCATAACGTGAACAGGGACACAGCTGTCAGCGTGCGGGAAAGCTCAGGCAGCTGCATGCTTTTATTTTATGTCTCTCAGTTATTGAGATCATTTAAATTCAAGTTAAGTAAATTGAGAGAACTTATTTCAATCAAACCAGCTGGAAATAAAGCTGACCCTTTTTTCTATATAGTGCTGAAAAGGTATTAGAGTACTTCTCAGAAGGAAGGGTATTAATCAGGTACAGATCTGATAGTAAGGAGATTAGAGGTGGATATGCTCCCAGGCCCTGGCCTCAGCTCCAGTCCCTTACACGTCTAAACTGTTTGGATCACTCCACACATGGCCATGCATGGTCAGCAGCCTGAGAGTTTAACCAAGGAGCTTACTCAGGACTGGATCACAGCTGCCCCCATAACACACTCCCATCGATGTGACCCAAAAATTACGCCAGCACCGCAGACATTCTGAAAAATCCCATCATACTGGACTGTGGAGGGCTGGAAGCAGAACACATTGCCTTTGTTAAGGAATAAAGAGAGTGAGGAAACCTTAAATAAATGTACGCGTTTGGATTTGTTTTACAATTTATTATTTGTGCTCTAAATATTTCACATTTACCTGCTTACACGTATCTTACATGCTGTAGTGCACTAAATAGACAGTGCAGAGGTTCATAGTGTTTCTGTGGTTTGACAAACAATAATCATCTCACCCCATCGCTTCGAGCCCATGGCTCTGTTCCTAAATTAGCACAAGTATCTGCCACTTAAAGGCTACACTGAATAATCTGCACTACCTGTGAGATGATAGCCTATAAGCAGATTATTTTGATCTCCTTCCTTGTAAACACATACAGACTCTCACTAATACCTTTGTTTCACAATGTTTCATTGTTGAATCAAATTGTTTTTTTTTTATATTAGATAACCTTTTAGGTGAGAAAAAAAAAAAGAGTTTCTACTAAGTGCTTGTTTTGCGTCTGTCCCTGAGGTGGCGTTTGTATTAGGACAGTGGGTGTCCTCTGGCCATGAAATGGCTGCATAATTGAGTTGTACATGGCTGAACCTGATCAGAGACGGTTCACTGGTTGAGCGAGACTCCATGTGCTAACACTCCATGCACCGGCGGTACCCCGGGGCAGCCTACCACGCTCATCTCCTGCTATATTTCTCCTCCTCCACTACAGGACCTGACAGGAAAAAAGTGCTGATTGTATTCTGATAGATTTTTGTGGCCTTCGGCGATGGAATTAAAAAGATTAACAGTTCATAATGAAGTAGAACACACTTATTAGGCCACTTACAGATGGGCCAATAACTAAAGTTCAAATTCAACAGTTTAAATGTCAGAAAAATTGGCACTTAGCATCTCCCAGTTGATTTTTAATTTCGTCTATTAACAGAGAACATTTTAAAATGTGTTTGAAAAGCGCCGTAATGTGGAGAAGAATGGCCCAATTGCACATTAATGGGAGGGCAAGTGGAGGATAACAAGCTGTATTAGTCGTATAGATATAGTCCAATGTCTGCTTTCATTCTGAGATATAAAAATGATTAAGCATCCAGAGCCTTACAAAAGTATTCATACCTCTTTAATTTGTCACTTTACAAACAACTTTAATGTTTTGTAAGATAGACAACAACAAAAAATCTCAAACTTTGAAGAAAACTGCATTCTGCAAAGTGTGGTATGCATTCATTTTCAGTCCACCTGAGTCAGGTTGGACCTTGTTTTGTTTCAGTTCTGACTGGAAGTGTTTTGGTGTATGTCTCCATTTTGCATGTTAAAATATTATTTTTCCTGCAAACTAGTTCAAACGCTGTTGGATTACTTTAGGAAAATGCCAAGTTTTTTCACAGATTTTAAATTAAATTTAGATCTGGACTTTGACTAGTGCATTCTAACAACATGCATATGATTTGATCAAATCTTTTACATTGTTGGTGTGCCTACAGAGGGACATTTCCTGCAGGAATGTGAACCCCGTTTTTTACAGATTCTCCCACCTTAGCTTTGGATCTCTGCAGCTCCTCTAAGATTTATCGTTGGCCTCTTAAATGCTTCTACTGATTAATGTTGTTATTGGCTGACCTGTCAATTTAAGTGAATGACCATGTCTTGTTAGATTTGCAGTTGTGGGATACTCTTTCAAATGTCAGACTGACATGAACACGATCTTAGAGATTTGCAAATCTTGTGATATTGTCTTATAAACTTACCCACAACTTTCTCCCTCACATGGTGTGTCAGGAAAGGAAGCTGGATGGATACAGCACCTCACTTTTCAGATCTTTATTTGCTAAATAAATGAAAAATTTTGCAAATTTTCTTCCAACTTATAATTATTGCTACTTTTTGTTTGCCCATTAATAAAATCTAATTAAAGTACATTAAAGTTCAGGGTTGTGAATTCAAGAATATGAATACTTTTTGTTAGGTGAAGAATTGATGGATTTAATTAAACTAAAAGTACATTACATCTGTTTGCTATTGCAGACAGCAGCCCTGCCTCACTCTGGTTCTCCCTTAATTACAGCAGAACCTTTGGACACTTCAGTCACTTCTTTAAATAGTAGCATGAGGCACAGTCTGCAGCCCCCTGAAGAGGATCTGGGGTCGTTAGCAGGAGCAGTGTTACAAGGATGCTGACAGATGGGTTGTTGCTCCTAAGGTGCTAACAACCTTTGACACACATTGCAATGCACTGTGCAGCCCCTTTGGCCCGTTTCCATCACGTAAAGCTCAATGCCATCCTATCCAGGTGTTTCACAGAGGAATTAAATACACTCACAGCCTCAGTGCACTAAAACTGCCTTGACACTGAGAGTGTGACTATCCTGGATGCAGTCTCCCCTATCGTGGTAAAACTGGCATGCATGCCTTTTATGCAAGGTAGTGCTAGAAGCAAAACTTTGACATTTACAAAAATCAATTAAAACAGGTGTACTGTGCCTTCCGAAAATGATGATATTGTTCACTTTATTTCACATTAAAAGCACAATTCTTTCACGACATATTGTGATTATGTTGTAAAATTGTAAACCAAGTGTCAGAGTTTTACAAAGGCAGAAGTGATACTATTCTCTATGTGGTTCTTTATATGAACAGGTTTAAATACCCAACACCAAGTGTTCAATATCTAACAGATCAATGTTCAGTCCATCATATGTCACAGCTGCGATCCTTCCAAGGCCAGACAGTAACGCACTGGGCAGTGAAGCATTAATTAGACAAACAGCTAAAATGAACATGGTAACTTTGGAGGAGCTGCAGAAAGCTACCGGTCATGTAGGGAACACAGCATAAATGTGATAGAAGGTGCTCTTGTATAAAATAAAATTGTTGGCCAAGATGTAAAATTCTGTGTGGTGGAAAACTTACATTGTGCATCATCCCATGTTGAAACATGGTGATGGCAGCATCATGATTTGGGGATGTTTGTCTTCAGTGGGGACATGGAAGCTGGTCAGAGATAATGGGGATGAAGCTAAACACAGGACAATCCTGGAGTCCTGGACTTGAGACAGAGACCTGGACTTGTTTGTTCAGCTGAACTTACTGTCAGAGATAAATTTACTGTCAGAGATACAATGGGATGGGGGAAATCAAATTCCTGTGTTGGTATGGTGCAGTCAAACTCAGGACCTAAATGCAATTAAGGACATCTGGCAAGACTTGAGAGTCGGAATAGAAAAGCAAAAATCTCAATGTCAACATTGCCCACAAGAGGTTTTTTGTGGTATTTGTGGTTGTACAAAATTTGCACTCCACACCTTTCAGATTTTTATGTGTAATTCTTGAAAAAAAAAAGAAACATGTATCACTTTAAATTCCACTTTAAAATTACCTAACACTTTGTTTTGGTTTATTGCATAAGCTCCCAATAAAACACTTTAAGCTGTGAGTTTAATGCTTAAGGGACATGAATGCTTTTGCAGAGCATTGTATCTTTTTTATTAGGTGCTTAGAAATGAATTTCTTATTTCTTAACACCAGGTGTTTCCACATTAGTTGTATTAGATTTAGGCCAGAAGAAGGTAATGAATCAGACTGCATTGCGTTATTTATCGCTGGTGTTTTGGGAATATTCATTATCTGTGCTTTATTGAATCCCTGCGTTTGACAGACAAGTGGATGCTGCATTACTTGTTAACACAGAGGCAGCGATGTCGAAAAGAGATCACACCTTCTTGTATGTTGTCGTGTTTGCGCTTTAATCACCCGCACTCTCACAGCAGCACCCTCCCCCTCCATCAGGGTTCCCGTTTTCTCTTTGCCATTAAATTGTAAAATCTACTTACTGTGTTGCCAGCCTGATCCCACTCAGGCTGCGTAATCTCCTTGTAATAGAGTGTGAATACTGCCCAGCGATAAATCAGCACCTCATCAGCGCACTTTATTAAATATAGACACCAACAGACAGCTCTTAGTATATTCAATTTACCCTCTGACGTAGGCTTCAGCATGGGGGATAAAGATAGATTGAGCAATCAGGTGGATGCTGAGGCTTGAATCCAGGCAAGAGGCACTGGAGAAAACTTGAGGAAGATTGAGATGGGTTGTGTATGAGAAGTAGGAAGAACCACAAATGTAATGCTTGCCAAGCAGGCGGAAAAGACTTTAACTCGCATTTTTGTTATTTGGTTGGAAAATTCTGAAAAATGTTGAAATCATAGCGTTTGTGTTGAATTTGTGTATTTTATCTTAGTCTCTTTTATGTGAAAGGCACTCAGCCTTGTCTGCTGATGTGCCTTGAAGTGATCATTCTCAGAGCGCCATCCCTCATTAAGCAATGTTACTTGATGGCAGCGAAGATAAATTATATGTAATTATGGTGATAATTAAAGCTTGATTCGTCCCGTCTTTGCGGCTAAACAGAGATTTGTAAAGTCAGTATTGGCCAAGGGAGACCCAGGGGAGGACTAAAGACTCAACTGATAGGGTATGGGGGTCATAGGGTGCAAATTGAAACAAGAGGATTACTGTATTTAACGTTTCTCAGCCTTGTGACGCTCACCTACTCCTGGTCGAATCATCCGTTTTCTTGCTGCCTACAATAGGATGATACACTGGTTATAGGAGATTCTCACGGTATGACAACCTATTTATTATGTACATTTTTATTTATTATGTAAACTTGGAAAAAAAACTTAATTCCCCTTGTTAAAATGCAGACACATATAGATGGAACCTTTTTTTCATTTTTGCAGTCATTTCATCAGGGAACCTTCAGATGCGTAACACAATAAAGAGAATAATACCATTGTTAATTGTGTGGATGCCGTAGTTCTTATATTATCAGTTGAAGATAATGAAAGAAATTCATAAGACCAAGACATTAGATATACAAAGTAACACAGTGAAGACAATCGTCATTAAGGGGAGAAAATATGGTGTAATGGTGACAAAAAAAGCCCACAAAGACAATAATCTCTTTTATTCTCCATATGCCTAAACTATGGGGCAGGCTGCAAAATTTAATGTTAGTATATCAGCATAGTCACAAGACAGTTTGGAATGCAATAGCTGTGGAATAGTATATACCAAATGTCCTGAATACACACTTTGCACTCCTACAAGTGTGCAAAGTAGGAGTAATCTAACAGTGCATGGAGACACTGTTAGATTGTGTCTCCATGCAGCAGATCTCCACACCTGGCACAGGGTCCAACACGTTCCAACAGTGAAGCATGGGATGGCAGCATCATGCTTTTTGGCTTTTACCATCAGTTAAGGCTGGATGTAAAAACAACAAATACCAGAGTTGGCACAGAATCTTGATTTTGACTACTTTTAATGGATAAAAGAGTGAGCAAATATTGCCAAGTCAAGTGCATTTGCAGATGCACTTGCATTTGTTTTCCAGTTGGGCTGCAGAAGTTGTAGGTCATATTAAATGAGGAACATTTTCAGCATATTTCTTGTGGTCCCAGTTCTGTATATTCTAAAAACAGAGGTGTATAAACTGTTGTATTCCCTGTAGGCTTGGACAAACATATAAAATACCTCAAGAGGTTTTCGGTGGTTGCATTGAGCATTTTGCCTTTTGTGACTTACCTTGATGCAAGTAGCTCACCCTTGGAAAGTTTGTGCTTATTATTTTTCTCTTGTGATTTTTTTTTTTTCCTTAGCAACAATTATTAGTTTGTTTTAACGTAATTGTGTTGTATATACAACAACCTGCTTGTCATCAAATCAATGTAGAGTGAGAGGCTGCAGCAGATCTGTGTTTGTCATACATGGAGCTGGATTTCTGGTCAAAATATTTATGTTGAGCAAAGCAAGTTATTACCAAGCTGTTATTGATTGGATTCTCCTCATGCTGTCATGTAAATTCTAGAAGCTTCAAATAACAAAAAACACAGTAAACCATAATTACGCTTCAGAATCAAAACAAATATGGACAAATCAGAGGTGTTCCCTTTTTTATGTCTTTTAATCAGACATTTAGACTAAAAAAAAGAGCTTTGATACAGAAAAAAGCTGATGGCGATATGACCACTGGGCCCAGTTTGAGGATAGAATAAAAGGAGTGCTAAATCTCTCGGGTCCTGTTTGGGCACAGTTTTACTTCAACTGGTGCCCGAAGAGCACTTGACTTGGCTGAGGTGAGATTGCCGCCAGGCAGAAGTCTTCAGGGCTAGCTTGTCCTTCTGATAGCCAGCCATGATAGATCAGCCAGTGTCCAGCCAGGATTGCTCTCCTTCCCCCATTTCTATCTCACACTTCCTTTTTTCACTAATGCTTTGGTCCTCTTTCTTGCTTATCTCCCTCCTCTCTGCCCCATATCTTCTCTTCTCTTTTATCCCCCATTTCTCTATCTCTTGCCATTTTTTTCCTCCTTCGCTCTCCCCCCCTCTTTGTCTGCTGTGTTGTCTGATTGAGGGTGAGTTACGAGGGGGCTGCAGCTGGAGGGGACCGCCGTGCCTCGTAATTACATCTCTTTTTATTACTCGCGCTAATGGCCCTCGGGGAGAAAGAAACAATAATAAATTAATAGAATATGAACTCCAGCTCAACAGAAATCTCCAGCATTTCATTTTGGACTGTCCTGTTCTCCGGCAGATGAAACAGCGCTCTGATTAATCTCCGCTCGGGGTTTGAAACGGCCGTCTGTGGGTTTGGGCTGCCCCCTCCTGCTCACAGCTGAAGGCTTTTGGGAAGATAAAGAGAGAAATTATGTTTTTTTTTTAGTCTTCTTTTAGTGCAGGGCTTTATTATTTTAGCTTAATTTATTATATCCGTTTTTCATAAATGAGAATGTAACTTTTGGAAGAAGGTGCTCTGGTCAAATGAGGCCAGCGTTTTACTTTTTGGAATATGTGCAAAATGTTTGATCACACCGAAAGTTCCAACGTCTCAGTACAACAAGGAGGTGGCAGCATCATGCTGTGTGGGTGCTTTTCTTCAGCAGAAAGAAATCAGATTTGATTAGGTGATGGATGGAGGTTTAACAATGACATCCTACAGATCATCTGTGTGTGTATTTTAGGTTCAATAACTGTTTTGTAGTATTTACACATAATTATTTAAATCTCCTCCAATAATGAACCATTTAATAGGGCAGAAAATTGCTAATTGTTAAAACCTTATTTGATTGATCTGCTAAAATCTAATGTGAACAAAGGAAAATGTGGCGTAATTATTACTGCAAAGCTTCCCAGACAGAAACCTGCTGGTGCGTTCAACTGTGCAGCGGAAAAGGCCCTTCAAGTGCACAGGCAGGCTTTTCTGATTTGGTCAATATTGTGTCATGTTTGGTCAAACCCCGCCAAGGCAGTGGGCTGGAAATGAAGATGTAAATATTGATATTTCATTAGGGGAAATCACCCACTCCGACGGCACTTAACCGGGCCACCTTCAGAGTGTGGCGGCCGGAGCGCGGCGTGACCTGTGGAGTCGGGAAGTCACTTCATTACTCGATTAAATTGAGTGGAAAAAGGCGAGGCAACGACACAAGATCCCATTTGGAGCGATAATTTAGGCTTTGAGGAGAGGGGATGGAGCGGGGAAAAACACTACCTCTCCATCTCACAACACTGGATTAAATTCAAGGACTTTTAGCGTCAAAGGTAATTGCAGGCTGCTGGGATGCAAGTTTGCATATGGCTGAGAGGTGTCGGTTGTATCAGAACAACTCTAAAGCCACTCCAGCGAGCCCTGAACAGGGCCGTCATGCGAGCTGTCATCGCAGGAGCAGCGCTTTAGTTCCGCTTCAGTCCTCCTTGGCATTAAAAGGCTACACAAAGCCTCGTCTGTGATTGTGATGCCAACCTGATGCGGCAATCAGCACCACGTCCGTGCTCGCTTGACAATTTCTCTCCGGCCAGTCCACATTCTGTCCGACATAATGGCTACGTATGCAGACAGGGAAATAAGACAACAAAGCATTTTAAGATGCCGCCCGGATAAGTGTAATGGCACAGGCCGCTACAAAATATGGCTTATTGGCTTCACTGATAATAGTCAAGTGTTTTGAGTGCTTTCGGCAGTCTGCTTTGTTGGCTCTAATTTGGGACGGTTCTAACACCTTTCAGTTTGCGCTCTTTTCTACCCACTATTGATTCCCCTTCAAAATGTGAAGGCCCTCACATTCTGATCACAATCTGTTAATTAATGTATCCTGCAGCTCTTCCCCTGCCGTGGTCATCACCACGATAAGGGAAATTGAACACTCAGGTACCACTCTTCCTGCCTTCTTTTTTTCTTGTGTCTCTCTCCCTCCGCCCTGATATTTTTTTTCATTCACTCTCATGATTCTTTATTTTTTTATTTTTTTCGTCTTCTCAAGCTGCATGTGTTGAGTCCTGGCAGGGGGAGATAAACATCAGGCTTGTGGCCATGCCATAGTCAGGCCATTTACATTCAAGAGAAAACGTCTGATGCACGTGGCCTGGTCAATACAGTAATCTATCGCCTGTTAATCACACTGTGGCAGGTACTGTGGCACCAGCAAACTTGTAAAAGCAATCAGGGGCGGTGCTGGGGAGTCTAATATGCTGTCAGAATGAGCCGCCTGCAGGAACGCCTAGCTGGGGGAGGGGAGCCTGGTAATATGGTGAGTGCTTTGCAGGCCTGTGTATTTTATTGACAGCAAAATTGTAAAGGAAAAGAGAAGGATACCAACAGTACCTTGCAAAAATATTAATATCTGTGGAAACTTTTAACATTTTGTCACATCACTTGCTCACAATTCACTGCATTTAGCTGTGTGTCTATGTGATATACCTGCAGAAAATAAGGAGAAAGAAACGATGTTGGATGTTTTAGCAGTAGTCAGAGAAGCAACCAAGAGGCCGCATGGTGACTCTGGAGGAGCTCCAGGGATCTACAGATTAGAATCTCTTGACACAGCAACTGTTATTTTGGCACTTCATGGATCAGGGCGAGAAGAAAGCCATTGTTGAAAGAAAGCCATAAGATGTCCCTTTTAAAGTTTCCTATCAGCTGTATAGGAGAAATAGAAGAAGGTGCTCAAGCAAAATGATCATTTTGGTCTACATGCAAATGTGTACACTTGAAGAAAAATACACCAAATAAATTTCCCCCATATTGAAGCATGGTGGTGACAGTGTCATGATGTGGGGATGCGCTTCCTCAACAGGCACATGGAATCTGGTCAGAGTTGATAAGAAGATGAGTGGACTTCACTGTGCCTCTGCAAAAGCCAAGATAGTTTCAGCAGGACAACATCATAAAAATACAGCCGGTGCTAATTTGGAACAGATTAAAACATATTTATGTGTTATAATGACCTAGTCAAAGTCCACACCCAAATATAATTGTGAGTCTGTAACAGGACGTGATCTTTGATGTTGACAGCTCAAGCTAAATTCAAACTGACTCAGCTTAAGCTGCAATGCATCCAAAAATTTCAGATGTTCAAAGGACAGTTTTAGACTTGCTGCTGATTATTTCAGCTAAATATTATTTCCAATGCACTGAAAAATACACACCACACTTTTCAAGTCTTTATTAGTAAAACAGTTTCAAACATATAAATCATTTTAATTCCACTTCCACCTTATCCATTACTTGACTCCGTATAAAATGCGGTTTAAATATTTTTGTAAGGCACTGTATATGTCTCCTTGCCCCTTACTTTCTTCCTCTCTTCCTTGATTCTCTTTTGTTTGAATTCCTCAGAGCTCATCTGAGGGGGATATAGCAGCTTGTTTTATTTGATGTTCTATTCTGAGCATATGTAGAGGTGTCTGGGAGGAAATGACAGTGGTTTGATGTTCCCATGCCAGTTTCAGCTCTCCCAGCTGCTGCAGAACGAGACCCTGGGTTTAAGCAGGTCTTCAGGCCTGGTTTGAACCTCCTGATCCTGGGGCTATGGCTGTTTTTTATGTGTTGGGATTTATGTGCATACATATAGATGTCATGATGTCAATGTGCACGTCTGTTTGTTTTCTTGGTTGACACGTTATGTATACTCGCGCGTGTGGTTGTGTGCGTCCCCTCCTCCTGTTACAGCGTGTACGTCGTGTCCTCAACCCTTCCAATATGAATGTGTCTCTGTGCTAATCCCCCTAACACCAATAGAACAGGGGCAGGATACAAGGGGTAACCACATGGCTTTGTGTATCTCAGACCTTTGCTCTGATTTACGGTCCTCACTTACAGTAAAGCCCACTCAAGTGCTCTGAGACAAGCTTCAAAGAAGACCTTCTACTGTGCGTTTGAAATTAAGCGCCTGTGCCTCAGTGTGTACTTTGAGCCAGTTTGGCTGGACGGATCATGTTTGTTTTCTTGATTAGCCACGTCCTTGTTGTCAATTTGCTAAATTAACCCGACTCAGCTGCTTTTTTGAAATAATAAAAAAAAGTATTTTCTCTTCAAGCCATCTGTTTTCATGTCACATTTGCCCTCACACAGTTTCCGTCTTCTTGCCCAGGCTTCTCCGCCCTCTCTCTGGGAGACCAGATGAGCTTACTGCAGAGCGCCTGGATGGAAATCCTCATCCTCAGCATCGTGTTCCGCTCGTTGCCATACGAGGACGAGCTGGTGTATGCTGAGGACTACATCATGGACGAGGAGCACTCGCGGCTGACGGGTCTGCTCGACCTCTATGTCTCCATCCTGCAGCTGGTGCGGAAGTACAAGAAGCTCAAGGTGGAGAAGGAGGAGTTTGTGACCCTCAAAGCCATCGCTCTCGCCAACTCAGGTGGGAATGGTAGAGCATACAGTCCATTAATTAAATTGATAAATATGCCTAGATTTAAGATTTTTTTATTATTATTTGTTTGTTGTGGTAAATAATGGTTGCTCTTTGCCTCCAATAGTTTATTGGCAAATTATTTTATTAATAATACTAATAAATAAGTTTGCAGAATTATCTAAACACACTCTAAATTCTGTATCAAACAAAATATGTAATTAAAAATTGGATTTTCACAACAGAAATTCTCTCTGGTTTTATCAGTTTTGAAGAATAGCTAAAATACACAGGCCTCTTTGTTAAAAAGTAAAGCATGTATTACTTATTTAAAGTTCCTCCTTACACTGATAAACTTAAATAAGTAAGATACAACTTAAATAGAGACTTCAGCTGCAGTGGTTCTATAGAAAGAATTTTGGGTTCCCATAAACATAGCATCAGTTATATTGCTTAAACATTTTTAAAATATTCTTACTACGGGATATAACTCAAACTACATAAAGTTATTGAATAAAACATTTTTCAAAATATGTACGTGATCCTGTTACTGCAATAAAATGTAATCAAAGTCAGTATTCTATATCTCCATACAAGTTATTTGTATTTAAATCAATACTCATGATATGATTTTAAATAGGACTAGACATCTGTAGTTTATAATAATATAAAAGTCCTGTGGCATGATTGTTGATGTATTATTTTTTCTTTATCACACATAGCTTATTATATTTAGTGTGTTTACAAGACCCATTTTTAAATGACTAATTTGGAGAAAATCAAAAACTAATTTGATGCTTTTATTCTGTTGTCTATACACAGCTATTGTTTTATTTCAATTTATTGTATTTTTAATCAATATTTTACAATTTCATCAAAGAAAAGCAAAGATCTTTAATCTGTACAAACAAATACATGCAAAAATCAATTAAAAATAATATGACTTATTTTTTAACATTTTAAAATCTTAATGAGAAGTGTATTATGTTGTATAATAGCGTATATAACCAGACTTGGACTATTATTTATTGCATTTTTTGAAATGCAATGTGTGTGTTTTTCTGAAATTTTAAGACTAACCTTTTATTTTGAGTGTAAGAAAAATATATTGAAAAAAGGCTTTTATTTCCCTTTTTTGGAACTGAACACCTTCCTCGCACCTTGTATTTCTCCTGCGCTCCCTTCTCTTTCTCCATCTCCATAACAGTAGCTGCAAGGCACAGCAGCCATGTGAGGTAAATTTAGCATTTCATTAGGAGCACGGGGACTGTCAATAAAATGTGTTAAGTCGAATGGAATGAATATCAGGAAGCGGTGGGCCTCGTTTGTTCCGATGCGAAGGCTGCATGGCGCTATTGACAAGGCGCCTTTTGAGGAGGCAGGACCTGTCCCGCTCTGATCAATGCGCGCCTGGGTCACCGGGCCTCTTTCCCTTGTTTTGTCCTAGGCTGAAAATGAAAATGCTGATGCAGGGACTTTGCTTTCAGACAGCAGCGCTTTTGGGAGGCAGGTAGGGTGGGGGGTGAGGCGGAGATGGGGGATGGGGGAGAGAAGAGGAGGAGGAACGAGGTCTCTGGGCGATCGCTCTCCCGGGAACCCCTCTGTCTGACAGCTGTGAAAATTCATAGCGATTGATTTTGTAATTAGCAGTTTATCAATTCGATCGACGTGGGCTCACTGATGGATTGCAGGGAAATTGTTTCTTCAAAGTTGTTTTTTATTCCACCCCCTCCTCCACTGAACAGAGCGGCATGCGCTCTGCCCTCTTTTCATTCCCATCTGTTGAGATGTCTCAATCGCTCTTTTTATTTCCCCCCCGCTGTAAAACATTTCATTAAAGCAGCTTTATCACAGAAATGTGTGTCTGCGCAAAGGTGTGAAAAACAGAACAAAACATTGGGTTGATTTGTTAAAACAAACGAATTGGGGTGTGAACACGGCTTCTGTGGAAAAAGGACATAATTATGTCCCACCATAACCTCATCTGTGCTTTTTTTTCTCCTTTTTTTTTGGCTTTTGTTCACCACTCCAACCCCTCCTGCATTCACTTTACAAAAACGACCTACTTCATTTTACCACTGTGGATTTGAAAACCGTCAGGGTGAGAAATGTCTCAAGGTCTTGGGAATACAGTTGTTCCAGTCAATGAATCTGGGGCGAAGCCTGAAATCTGTTTTGCCTTTTATTGTCCCGCGCGGTAAAATATGCGCTGCCAAGGTGAGACGAGTCAGGCGGCCAATGACACGCTGTCTCCTGAGTGCGAGGTGCCAGTTAACCGGTGAGGAAGAGTGCCACCCCGGAGCCTGCCAGAGAGAGAGAGAGGAGCTGGAAGACAAAAGCTGCGGGCCAAGAATAAAAGCCGAGAAGGAAAGAGGAGGGTGGTAACGCGAAGGGAAGTCGAATCAGTAAAAAGAAACAAAAATTGTGTTAACATATCGTTACAGGTGTGAGAAAAACCACAGGGTTGCTTGGCTGAAACTGTAGATTTGTCTGAAACTTTTCAGGAGGAGGAGAAAATCAGAGTGTATGAGTATAAAGATAAAAAAAAACAAACTATGATTTACTTTAACAAATATAGAGAATCAAAGATTTATCACGAGGTGAAAATGTCCAATTTTCTTCATATACATTTGTAGAGTTCAACTCTAACATGGAGCTGTCCTTTTCCATAATTTGGATCCAACAGGAAGGTGTTTAATGTGGATGCTCACACCACAGATTGGGCTGAATTCATAATGTTGTTTACTGAAGGACAACATTGATTTTCAGTCGCAGTGATCAGGTCCAAATATACACTTTGCCTACTTGATCAAATAGTAAAATGTAAAAACTATCTAAAAGGTGTGTTTTCTTTTTTTTTTATTTCATCTTGTTAGGATTTTTTATTTGATAGACCAACACAGTGTTGTGCATAATTGTGAATTGGAAGAAAGATTATTTCTTATTTTTTTAATTTTTCACAAATATAAATCTAAAAAGTGTGGCATTTGTTTGTATTCTGCTCTCTCGAGTCAGTACTGTGAACTACCTTTCCTCTTTTTTACAACTACAAGTAGTTTTTACCATCTTTGGACATCTTCAGACTGACATGTTTGCTCATTGTTTTTTTGAGGAAAATTCTAATTCAGTCAGATTTTATCTCTTTAAAAATAATTTTTCAAGTCGTGCCACAACTTTTCATATGGGTTTAGGTCTGGACTTTGTGTCAGTCAATCTAACCTGAGTGTGCTTTAATTTAAAAGATTTAATTGTAGCTTTTGCTGTATGTTTAAGGTAATTGTCCTGCTCTGTCTCAGTCTCAAGTCTTCTGCATCTTCTAAAGCTTTCTTAGAGCATTGAAATGTAGAATGTAGTTTGTGCCAGGTGATTTTTTTTTTTAACTCACATAGCATTTTGTAAGTTCACCTGTGTCTCATCTGACCAGAGCACAGTCGTTCTCACAACTTCTTCCAACAGTGTCTTTCTTCTTGCCAATTATTTGACAAACCTCATATTTGTGTGGTATACAAGTATAATTATTGGAAATAAATTAATGGATTTGTTATATTTTTGATTTATGCCTTCTTTTACATTGTTTTATTATCTTCTGGGAGATGCCCGTTTTATTTCCTATGAAAAACAAACTTCTGGGTTTCATGGAAATAAATTTGCATCTAATCTGAGCCAGGGGCATGAATAATTTTGAGCTTGACTGTACCCTGATACTGGTAACTTGTGTAGTTGACAGCATTGAGTCTACTATTTGACTTTTTACTATTATATCTCTACTGCAAGTGTTTGTTTATATACATTGAATTTACAGTCCCCCAATATTTTTAGTTCTTGGAGCTCTCTAATGTTTTATTTTCTTCCTTCTTGTCCCAGCAGACTCCATGCACATAGAAGACATGGAGGCGGTCCAGAAACTGCAGGACGCTCTCCATGAGGCCCTTCAGGACTTCGAGAGCAGCCAGCATCAGGAGGACCCGCGACGGGCTGGCAAGCTGCTCATGACGCTGCCCCTGCTGAGGCAGACTGCAACTAAGGCTGTGCAGCACTTTTACAGCATTAAGGTGCAGGGCAAGGTGCCCATGCACAAACTCTTCCTGGAGATGCTGGAGGCCAAGGTCTGATTGGAGGCGGAGGGCTGCAACAATAAGACAGAGAGTGACTTGAATCGTGGCTGAGGGATCTCAGGAGACAGAATCGGCCATGTAGTTTGCAAAGCAGAGACTGACAACTCCACCTCTTTGCGGAACCTTGGGACTTTAAATTGAAAAAAGAAAAAAAAAGCAAGTGGAAAACTTGGGTTATTAGTATAAATATAAAATGATGCAGATTAATTTAAAATATATAATAAATGCTATGTACAGTAATGATTTTCTTTTTGTAATTGTCAGTGGTCATGCTCTATATGAAGGACCTTCCTGCCCCTTTGCATCTTCAGAACAAGTAGAAAGTTCCTAAAAAAATTGTTGTTCTAAAGAAAGCAAAGGCGTCAACAACCATAAGCAGACTCGTGTGTTGTTTTTTGTCTGGACTTAACCAGGACATGTAAATAATTACTACTTGGAAAGCTGAGTGTACAGTTCAAAATCCGACAAACTTGGTAACCATGTTTTCTTCTTCTCCTCCTGCAAAAGAAAAAAAAAGTAAAAAAAAAAAAAAAGAGAGAAATGAGGAAAATTGTTACCTAAATGTGAACTCTTATCAATTAAATGTCCTTGGATTAATATACCTCTCCTGAGCAGTAAGCAGTGTGATCTTAGTGGATCCTTCTCAGACTGAAACACTCGCTGAATCCATGTTTAACCAACCTAGCATAGGCAGGTAAAATAGTCTTATGTAGTAATTCAGCAATAAGAGGGACTGTGGGAAAGCCATGCTTAATTTACAGTGTTTCATGTGCTTTTCTTTGCTGCTGTTGCCTAAAGACCATGCCTGTTCATAGTCATTTTCATATGTGAGTCACCACTTGTTCCCCTGTTGTACACTCATATTTCTCCTGTAGTGAAGAAGTTTGTGTTGGTGCTTCTCAAGCACTGAACCCCCAGATTCAGCTGTCGCTTAAGCCTGTGGAAATTGCTTTTTGACATGCAAATAGATGACCGGATTCAGTCTAGGTGAAAGATAATCAGCGGTTTCGGTGTGGAAGTTTCAAAGGATTTATGCCGGGTGGCAGAAGTCTATGAGATTCCTTGTTCAAACAATCAGAGGCCTATATGTCAACCACGCTATTTTGGGCTCTTTAAGCCAGAGGGAGCAAGGTGTCCGGCATCTGCTCTCACCATTTTAGACACCTTCTATCTTTTAATAGTGGCGCCTGCATTTATGGGGCTTCAGCTGAATGGAGGTAAATAACAGGTGCAAAGCAAGAGCTGCGGCGCTTCACACTGGGTTTATTTTTACCCAGCAGGGGAGAGGGGGGGGGCGGTTGTCCGTACAGCCTCTGGACCAGGAGTACAATGAACACGTGGACCACTCCTTGGCCTCATGTTGACACGGTGGCTGATGCAGAATAACACCCTTCCCGACAGCATCCGTGAGAATCTCGAGCGCCCGATCATGCACATGTGAACAGCTATGCAAGAAACAAAGTGTGCATGCCTCAAAGGGTAACGGTGTGTCTGTGCAAGGTGTGATCTCTGGTGGGGGGAAAATTGTCCTGCTTCTCCCCGTGTTTAGGTCCATTACGCTAAGTGTGAGTAATGCTTCAGTGCCATCCGCCGCCCTCCACGTGCAGGGGAATGTGCTGGTAGGGAATGCTTATACTGCTGTAGTGATAAATTGTGGCTATGTCACAACAATATGATACTGTGATCAAAGGAATCCCTGACATTGCATAGGTTAGAGTTGCGGCTACGCTTGTGATATCAAAGGCTAGCGGCGATCGAGCGGTCAGCAGCTGCCTGAATGGCCACTTAATGGAGAATAACTACTCCCCAGATCATCCTACACCTCCCTACTTGAACTACCCAGTGAACAAACGCTGCTGTAGACGGTGAAATTTAAGTTGTGCAATACAGCAGGGACCAATTCTGACTGAAATCATGCTAAAGGCATGTGTTTAGACAGCATATTCAAAATCTTTTAGATATAAAACAGTGTAATTAGATTTCATTTGCACGTATTTCAGTTAAAATTGCAGTAAAAAGAAAGCGATAGCAAAGAAAAAAAATTAAAAAGAGGAATGAATAATTGCAACAGTTTTTCTCCTGCAAAATGGGACTGTATTACATATAAGACTTATATTATAGGCATGGGCCAGTGTGAGTCTCAACTTGGGTAGAAATATCACCATTACAAGGTATCGTGGTTGTAACAAAACAATTTTAACTGAAACACACGATACGATCTAAATGCTTTTATGCAATTCCCATCTGTAGTTTTAACATAGAGTTCTCATAATAAGAGCCAGTTAAACTTCCACAACATTCCCTTATGGAGACTTTTAACTGCAGAAACAAAAATATGGAAACTTGCAGCCATATTGGGAAGGGAATGCTTACTTTGATAAATTGTGACTATCATAACATTTTGATACTGTAATCAAAGGAATTTCTGACATTGCACAAGTTATAGTGGTCACACAACCCCGTTTGTTGTTCATCCAGCTCTCTCCTACTTGCTCTTGCCACTGTCCAACTAACTGCTTTCTAGAAGGTAGTTATTTTAATGTTCAGCAATACAGCAAGGACCAGTTTTGACTGAAAACACTCAAAAAAAATTTAAGAATTTTTCTTATATTTGAAATCATTTAGGTCAAAACAATGCAACCTTTAGTTTGCAGTTATATCAGTAAAAATACAAAAAAACAAAATTAGCAAACTTTTCGTAAACAAAATTTTGTAGATCGTCAAAATTCTTGGGAATAATTTTGAACTTTTGATAATTTTTCTCTGTATTGTGACACAGTAGTAAATGAAAGACAGAACTGGCCCGTGCGTGGGCCCTTATAAGAGTCTCATCTTGAGTAAAAATATGGTTGGTAAAGATTTAAAACAAAAATGTACAACATGATCACTTTATTTGTAACAGCTTACCATATATTATTAAGAGTGATGGCTGGTCCATGCTTAACAGAAATAATATCAAACTTTCAATTCAGTCTTTTTTGTAAGTGTAAGAAAAACCTAACAGGTTTCTTTAGACCAGAGCAAGGTGGTGTTCAGCAAAAGGTGGGGGAAGGGCAGCAGTGCATTACTCTATGAACCACATAGCCAGAGAAAACGCCGCTCAGTCAGACAATTTTCTCTGGCAACTAATTAAAATAACTTTAAACCATAGGAATGGTACGGAGGCTGACTTTTTAAAAATCTGGATTAGAGTAACCGGCCCATGCCTATTTACAAGTTGTTTCTGTATGTGTATTGTAAATATATTAGCATCAACAACAGTAGGTTGCCGAAATATCACTGGAGAACTAAGTATGCAGCGCCCCGCTGGCTACTACCTCATCAGCATATTATCAATGTTCCTCTGGTTCAACTTTCTGCTCTCATCTGTGACATACCTGAGCCATTATTGTTTTTATCAACCACCAAAAAAATAAAATCTTTCAGTGCTCCTGCCAAAACATTTGTAATTGTAGTCATGTTTCTTCTTATCCCACTCATTCTTCACTGGCGTTTGTAAAGGTAAAGCATGCTTCATGTCGACCGTACAACTTTACCGTTAGGGTGGAGCAAAGTTGATGTGTGTTTATAAGAGCATTGTTGTGTCAGAATTGGTCCCTTGAGAGAAACTGCAAACAGGGAGCAGGTAACTGATTTCCTGCATCTGTGTTGAGTATTTATGGTGTGAAATATATCATTTGGCAATGGTGTACATTGATATCTCTGATTGTTGAATCACCAATATCTGTGTAACTTCTGTTTTGATTTTCAAAAAGGTAAAGGATCAATGAATTAAATACTCAATGAACTCTGATTTTTTTTGTGCTTTTACTGAAAATTTTACATCTGCATAAAATGATTTGCAACTTTATTATTTTGTCTGTTCACGTTTAGTCAGAAAAGATGCACCAATTCAAATTTTGTCACCAATTTCTGTTTGTAAAGCTTTGATATGCCTGCATTGATTAAGTCTATTCTGATTTCTTTTTAGGAGCTGTACTGTAAGAAAATACATGCACTAGAAAATACTTTTTTAAGCCTTGCTGCTATGAGCAATCATTACCGGTAATTACTTAGGAGCCAAGGCAACATCATGTCACTGTAGAGCAGTTACTGGAAAAAACTTAGCGCAGAGAAAATAACAGATTTTAGCATATTTTGTTATGCTGTGGCTATCTTCAACAGGACAGCTGTCCCTGATTGAATGTTTTGGTAAATATAAATTTCTACCTTTATGCTCACATTTTCAAGACAGTCAGCATTTCCAAATCCATCATGTTCAATGACAGAAGCTGAGATCTAAGAGCAACATGGCTTCGTTTGGCTCAGACTCTGCTGAAAGTCTTGCTTTTCTTGCTATTTCGTTTTTTTGGCATCATCAACTAATTTGCTTAATTGACAATGTACACATCGTAGTAAGAAAGAATATGGGGGCATAAAGAAAACATTGTGAGGCAGACAAAAAAAAGAATGAAATGCAGGTTTAGTCATCAGTTTTAGGTTTACTTATTTCTAGATTTTTATATCAGTAACGTCTGGTTTGGCTCTTACCTTTTTACGTCCACTTTGGGATCTCACAGTAATAATCAAACCTGTGGAGGCTTAAGGCATTCATTTGCAGTCTGGATGCATTCACGTTAAGCAGCAGGGACTGCTGTGCAGAGCTGTGACAATCACAAATGAATCAAATCTACCGACTGGCTTTCTAAAATGAACAAAGTGAACAGAGATGTGAGATTTTCTGGCTTTTATTTGTTTTTGTTTTTTTCAAACAGTTGCACACAGAAGCTCCTCCAGGTTCTCCATTGAGCGACAAGGAGAACAGACACAAGGTGAAGACCACAGCATAATACATGTGCAGCTGGTTAGATACACAAATATAGAGGACTTCATTTAAATTGTTTTTTCAGGTAAGTGCCTAATATGCAAAAATCTAACAAGAATAGGTCAGGCTTCATTGGATATTAGTTCTGGCTCCCTGAAAGGACAAAATGTTCGCAGTGCAGCAAAGATTTTCATCCAGATCTTAATGTGATTACGTCCTGGGTTATGCACCTTAACAGAGCCTGTTTATTTACAAATATATATTTAGAAAGATGAGCTATTCTTTTTAACAGTTGTTTGAAACAAACAGATCCACATGATCCAGCTCCTTTCAAAGAGCTATACATTTGAGCATTACTGTTATGTAAAGATTAGGCCGTCTATGAAAGCTTTGGGACCATGTAATAACCACACCCACTGCTAACACAAGACCACTGACACAATAATGGTGGTAATGTGCTACAATGTAGCTCACAAAGCATCAGCTAGGGGAATAAAGAAGGAGAATGTTGGAAATGGCTTCTTTTTATGATTCATTCTGGGAGTGTACATTTTCACAGCTCCGTCCACCATTGCCATGTTGGTGGCAATGAGTGAGGTGTTTGCTATTGTCTGAAACTTGCCTCTGAATTTTCACTTTGAGTCCGATCCACACGATCCAGCTCCACACGAGCAGAAATGTTGACACAGGACGTAGTTCTACAGCAAAGTCCGCGTTGGCATGCAAGCACACACACGCAATGTCATGCAATCCCTGATCGTAAAACCAATAGGATTTTTGACTTTCTAAATTGTCAATCAAGTTGAAAATCATCCGATTCTACTACTACCACTACTTACTTATTACTCTGGTGGAGCAACTATTAACCTAATCTTGTCTTTTCCTTGGTGTAAACACACAAGCACACACACACCGAGCGGGATTTTAGCAGTGGAAACGGGATAAAGAGCAGATCGACGTTCCCGAAGGACCATAGATTGGTGGTAGTGAGTGAGGTGAGTCAGTGAGAGATTCACCCAGGCCACCCAACCATCCAGCAATCAACCACAGCCACTGCTGGGCCAGGGACTGTTGAAAATGGATCCGTCACAGGAAACAGGCAGACAGACAGACATGCTAACACTGATGGGGCGGGGAGGATATGGGGGGATGCTGCTCCATTATTTCAGGAAGCTGATATTCCAGGGAATTAAAGTATTCCCTTCACTATATAATTATGACAGCCAATTTCCCTTTTTGAAATAATGTCTTGCCAGCGAATTAATTGTAATAATCCTCTTTGTTGAAACAATAGCATCATACGACAAGAAATTAGATGAACTTAATGGATGAAGTGAAAGAAAAAGGGGAAACATCTTGAGCGCATTGATGCCAAGAGCTGTAGTTTTTAAAAGCAATGTGCAGCTCGTTTCCCATGCAAATCACCCAGCTGGACCAGATATTGCCATCAATAAGTTTCTCACAGATACAGTAGAAGGGCAATCGTTTACCTCCCCTGACAGGTCAAAACACCTTTCATTAGAGTTACGAGGCATCTCATCGAGATGCGTCCCCTGCTCGCAGCTGTACGACTGCTGCGTATTGCTTAAGTGTGTTTCATTATTCCCAAAGCAGCGTGATGATGGTGAGCGAAAGGATTACACGTCAGGGTGAATGATTGGGTTTGAACAGAGCTGCTGCATACACTTTGTATCAAACCCGGGCCTCAAATTACACTTAGGTTGGAAACGGAGCACGTAAATGCCCAGGAGAGCTTGTGGCACAGAAATGAAGAGTGGGCCACCATCTTTCTCCATCTGCTCTCGCTCACTCACATGCATGCACTTTTCCTCTCATTTCTGCCGTCAGATTTTACTTTGACCTCTCGTATCACCGTCGCTTCGCTTCCCTCGCTCTGCCGCTCCTTCTTTTTGAGGCACAACTGTTCTTTATAGGCATTCTTATTGTTCCACTGATTCTGTTATGTGTATTTATTGCTCCATTTGTGAAATTGGAGGCACCAGCTGACAAGCCTATTACTATTCAATAACAGAAGCTGGGCGTTTTCACAGCCATAGAGCTATCAATGTCTCAGACAGAAACATTACGTCACATCAATTTCAAAAGACAGACAGTTTGCAATATTGCATGTTGTTTATTACATTGTAGAGGAAAATTTCACCTTTCTTGGCAGAGTGAACTGAATGCAAGCAGTCAAGCGGTCTGGTCTTTAACAAAAAGCGCAACGTTATGGCCTCAAGAATAGATCTGTCTCCTAATAGATCCTATTTACTCATGTGCTGTACCTTCCCCACTAGTAGTATCCGAGCCAGGCATTCCCACACCTCTGACCCGGCCCAGACCTGATCAATACGCTGTCATAGTGCCTAGTAGGCACGCAGTCCAGGGCATCTGGGATTTCACCCTCTCATTGTTCATCATCACTGTTTTAAGTGCATTTATCAAGTTACACTCCTCCATCGCTTAATGCATGGATGAGCTGCTGTCCTCAAAAACTCGATGGCCATCAGCAGGCCTTTGCTTTGTCCCAGTTTGTCAAAACACTACACTTATTCACTAGATCATTATGCAATCATAGATTGAATTGCAGTTCAGCGTGGTCACAGTACATACATTTCATCTGATGTCAATCTGCTTTAGTCCTTGGTGGAAAAACAAGTTTCCTCTTGTTAATATGTCTATATGCAACTTGTGGTGTCCTATTTGACATTTGTTGACGTCACAATGAAACATTTTTAAATGTGGAACACATCTTAATACAGGAAAATATTCTCACTTTTTACAATAATGTAGTGTGCATTTCTGCATGTGAAACATGTGACTAGAAAATATATTGTCTTACATGTGAAACATGTGAGGAAATCTTCCACAAGCATTTCACAGTGTGCAATGTTTTCCTTTTGCTACTATTATACACAATTTCTGCACACACTTGTTAATATGTAATATAATTTCTACAAGTTTCACATGCTGCTACACAGACATATATTGCAAAACCTTTTATGTGTGAATAAATATTACTAATATATTATACAATATAATCTACCTATGTGAAATACATGGTGAAACCTTCTACTGGTACAAAACAATTTAATGTAGTCCACCATGTTTTTGTATTTCTACAAATGCAAAGAAGAAGAAAAAAAGACCACACAAACCTACCAGTGTTGCATTACTATGCAATATGCTAATATTTGTTTTGCAAGTGGGAAAACGTTCCAAATACATGTTGCATGTTTCACAGTATAATTTCTGCAGAAAAATCTTTCATATGTGGAAAATGTTTCACGTCAAAAGAAATTGTGTTCTGTAAATCATCCACGTGTAAAATGTTTCCCTACATATGGAAGGTTATTTTGAGTATGAAACATGTAAATTGTATTACAAAGTAGCATAAACATTTGAGGAAACCCAAATAGTTCACATGTGGACGGTTTTCCCACATGTGAAACACAACAAGGTGCTTACGCTGTGAACTGTCTTTGGTTCTGAAATTTGCTATACAAACACTTCAAAAAAACTAAATTTTGAGATCAGGTTTGGAGTTCAACTGATGTGTTTTACCACAAAAAACTGAATTGAAGTGAAACAGTGTGCTATTAATTGAATTCATAAGTAAAATGCATGGATTTATCATCTGCAGAGAAAGTTTCCCCCCCCAGAAATGTCTTACATTTGCAAACACGGAAAATCTGTAAGAAAGATGTCCCAGTGGATACAGGGCGACGACATACAAGTTAAAAAAAGACCACACAAACCGGCCTGTGTTGCAAGGAAAATAAGTAAAATCAGTGTGAATCTTCTCTACCACTTAGAGATTGCAGAAACACCAGAGGTCTGTGAGAGGCCAGGAAGGTAATAAGCTGTATAAACACACACACATACAGAGATAAGTGCATGTTAAGGGTTTTGTGCCTTCATTTTAGATTTATTTACCCTATTGTATCTTTATCTGTGCTACTCTCTGATATGAAGCCGCAGAGGAGAAAAAAATATTTCTAACTATCTGCTGAGTGTATCTTCTTCCTCCCAAGGAAAGCACTGTTGTGAAATGTGTCTTTGAGAGAGGGAGGATGGCTTTTCTTTCGTTCTGTTTTATTACCTCTGGCATGTATTCACACGCACTTAAGGGCTTTCCCTATTTAACCACTGGTTTGGAAATAATGAAGTAAGATAAGGAACTCTGATAAGGATGAATAAGTCTATCAATATGAGGAAAAAAACTTACACAGGGTGATGTGTCTTCTGAATGTTCAGATGTACTTAATCAATTATTTTTTTAACATTTGATCATAAGGATTGTGTAGATTTGTGTCTTTCAATTCACTTTTGCATTTTATTTTTTTCTACAATCAAAGTATTTTCAATGCTTACACATACTAAACACTTAGATGTTTATAATTTTGAAAGCTTGACATTCACTACTCCAGATGTGCTTGGTTATTGGTAAAATTTGTAATTTCAAAATGTGTGTAATTTCTGTGCAATTCACTAAAACGTATCTTGTCGTGGTATTATAGGATCCAAGCACAGAGACCGACAAAGGGTAAACTGAGTCCTTTAATAATACTTAACAAAAAAGAAAAACTTATAAAGATAATTGCTTGGCGTACTGTACATGAGAAAGGCAGAGCAATGGACATATTAATGGAAGGCACCAGTAAAGATCAATGAAAATCAGTGACCTTCAGTATTGAGGAATGAGTAGATAATGATATTAGATGCAGGTGAGGAAATCAAGTGATTGGAAACAGCTGTGAAAGGGAACAAACTATCCGGTTCAAGGAAGAAACACAAAGGAATGAAGTGATATGGCAAGACGTCAAAACAGAATTCTGTATTATTCTGTTTTTAATAATACAGAATAATACAGAATGAATTCTCTACATTCAAGATTGTTTACATGCAGTTTCCCATTTCTGTTCATGCCGACTTGGAAAAGAGGAAACTCCTCATTTTTTATGTCAGCATTACCCAGAAGTTTTATTTTTATATTCACAAGATAAGTGTCCAAAACAGCAGCTGTATGATTTGAGATGCCTCATCTGGCAAGGCAATAAAAGCTCAGAGAAGGCCACATTTGGGAACTGAATGTGGGAACTGAATTTAATATTCAGTTCTTGAATATTAAATTCAGGAACTGAATTTAATATGGCAAAACCTAAATTAAAGTTAATGAACTAGAAAGCGATCAAACCCACCGATTTTGACAAAAATACATCTAAAAGGACATTTATCTAAATAGTAAAAGTAGGTAAAATTGTGATTTTGTGCACATTAGAGAAAATCCACAATAATAAAAATTTGTGCCCTTAATGTCATGTTGTAAAAATATATAGTATTCGTGTCAGTGAAGATTGTATGAAAACTTCTGACCTCCTCTGTATATTTGTCTTTATTAGTGCAGCTTTAATGAAGAGATTTTGTCCTGTCTGCAGTGCTGCCATTGGTGTGAGCTGGGAAAAC
Source organism: Brachyrhaphis roseni (assembly GCA_903066815.1). Classification (NCBI taxonomy): domain Eukaryota; kingdom Metazoa; phylum Chordata; class Actinopteri; order Cyprinodontiformes; family Poeciliidae; genus Brachyrhaphis; species Brachyrhaphis roseni. Next base: position 4,508 of record CAEFZY010007841.1, on the reverse strand, counting down.
GAGGGAGTTCTTTGGGTTCCACGGACCAGGGAGGAAATGTTCAGGCTCAGCCCCCAGCGGGGAGCCACGGATGGGCCTGACCTTTTCCGCGTTTCAGGCAAAGGTCAGAAATCTCCAATGGCCTTAAAGCGAATGCACTTGTTTGCCATAATGGAGGAGGCACCTGCCTTTTTGGAGTCAACGACCAGCTCTGGTCCCAAGAGAGTTCCCTCTGAGGGAATTCTTCCTTCTTCCACACATACGCTTATCCACATGCTCACTTATTCACTCCCACCGAGTCGCCCCTCTCCGCTTCTGTCTCCTTTACTGTATAATTCGATTGAAGTGGGAGTCATGCTTTTACGTATCAAGCGTGTAAGACGTGCGAGCATTTTACTTAAAAAATATGCTGCGTCATATTTTACGTCATGGTTGTCATTATCATTTTCACATCATTTCAGAGGGAGATGAACAGGGAGTCAAACAGTCAACACAGTGATAAAAGCACACGTGAAGTGAGAAATAGATACATGATCATCCTCGTAAGACCTCAGCATGGAAATCACCCATCCCTTATCCTCCTATGAGCTCCACTATAGAAATCTCATAAATATTGGCGAGGGCCCATAGACACGCTGTACACCGTATAACGCACATGACTGCTCGTAATTCATACATATATATTCATAAACGGGATTTTGTATTTAAAATATGACTCATAAAGCCTGATATATGGAAATTGACAGATCATATGTGATTCCTGAATTAAATATCTCAGAGATCACATGTTTTATGTCCTTTTCTCTCCTTGCTGGGGAAAGGAGCCTTGACCACGCAGGTAATTTACAGTGTTATGGGAGGGGCGCAAAACATGCTGTAAATAAATAAGACTCGACCCATTTCATTTTAGGACGGCGGGGAGGTTGGCACCCCTCCTTCCTAGATGTCGAAACAGTCATGTCCCTCCGCGAGGTGCATCTGTTTATCGCCCGGAGAGAGGAGGGGTTTGCAAATGGGCCAACAAGCAACACTGTGTAGTCCATTTGCTAATTTCAATATGGTGTCTGTCTGCGAGGGTATGGCCTTGGGCATGGCGGCGACCCCCCTCTCTTAGCTGGGCAGCGCTTCCCAAGTACTCTCCCCCAGTGTCCCTTTGACCTTGCACTCAATCACAGACCCCATATAACAGATATTGACTTATAAGAAAACATACACACTGTTTGTGCCTTGGACTCACAAGCCTCGTTGCATATTGTTAGGATTTTATGTGACAGACCAGCACAAACTAGTGAAAAAATGTGAAGTGAGAACAAGCTAGGTTTTCAAAACTGTTTATAAATAGAATTGTGAGAAGTTTGCGGTTATTTAAATTTGTCCACCCTGAGTCAATACTTTGGAGAACCCCCTTTTAATGTAGTTATTCCTGTAAGTCTTTGTAAAATGTTCAAAGCTTGGAATATTGTTTTCTTACCTCACTCTGCTGTAAACGTACCTGCATCTTTTCCCCTGACCGACTGACTGCTGTGTTCCTCAATCTTCATGATTCTGTTTGTTCATGGATATCCTCAAACAAACCTCTGAGGCTTTCACAGAACAAATGTGTTCATACCAAAGTTAAGTTTCATCTCTACTGGACACTATTTGCTGTTTTTGTTTAATAATTAGATAATTTCTGAAGGCAACTGACTTAACTGTATCTTAGCAGTATCAGAGTAAAGGGTATGCTGCACTTTTCAGATATTTGCTTGTGGAAAATTTTAAAATGGTGCATTGTTTTCCTTCCACATCACAATCACACTCGTCTCATAGAGAATCCAGATGAAATTCATTAAAGCTTGTGTGAAATGTATAAAAGTTTAAGGCCTAACACTTTTGCAAAGTGCTGTTTAAAATTACTTTCACATAATAGTTTTACCTTTTAGTTTTTAAAAAAAAGCAGCCATACCTTCATTGTTTTGGTAGCAGCCTAACTATGATCTTTGTGTTGTAAAAGCACTTACTTCTGCAGGCATTTGGGTCACATTTTAGTTTAATTAACACATTTGGTGATCGTGGGTGTGCTCTATGGCTTCCCTCCTGGACATATAGCTGCATTTGAATTGCTTTTATTTCCCTCAGTTACTCTATGTAATGTAATGGCAATGATCATTGCCCAGCTGTACAGAACAAACAAGCAAATTAAGAAGCTTTCACTCTAATCATCCTCCTCCATATCCCTGGTATGAATTAACAAACACAAAACTTTTTTTGTCCCTACATAAATGCGTCATTTTCTGATCATGCTGTCTTTGTTATGTCCTCGTAGCTCAGCAGAGCTGACTGACTGCTACTTAAAGGTTTACTAGCCCATGAATCGTGATTAAAACACCTCCTGTGAAATATTTTGCAGCATATCCACAGCCTCCTGACGTATCTGCATTTTTATCAGTGGGGGTGTGTGTGTGTGTGTGCGTCTCTGTGTTTCAGGGATAGGTGTCAGAGCAGCGGGAGCAGAGGGAATATTACACAATCCTCTGTGCATTATTGTAATTAGATTTCCCAGGATAGCTCAATTAAGTCATACTGCTGCCGGGGACCCGGTGGTTTTGTGGTTTCACTCTCGCTCGCAGTGTTAAGTAAAGCAGAAAAGCACAACTGAAGTGGACAAAAGAAGTCCAAACTGTGCTGATATGCCTCCCTGATTAAAGCAGCGTGTTTGTTTTTGCTTTGCCAGGCAGTTAAAGGTAAAGCATGTGGAGGGAAGCAGCTTTTAGGATGCTTCTGAACTCAGCTACCCCAGGATAACCTTGTAATGTAATGCATATTGTAATGAGAAGAGCTCCATCTATGGACCACCTGTTGAATTACATTCATGTTACAAATCTTTTAAATAAACTTAAAATGATATTTCAGTGTGCTAAAGGAAACTTTGAAGCTGGCAGATAATTTCCAAACCTCTGTTTTGAGTTGACGCAGCATAAATCTGATGGACACTCAGTATTACTGTAGAGGTCAGCTTTAAAGCCCTGTCCTAGCTCTCTGTGATTATTTATTTGTATGAATGGCAACAAACGTGAATATGTTTTGGAGGAATTGCATGTCGTGTGGTGACAAAGGGAGATTCAGCAGTTTTGATGATATGTGGTTACATTACTGCTCTCAAGGCTGGCGCCGAGTTTAAATGCTCCAGTAACATTTCCTTTTATTTATATCCGCAGACCTTGGCTGAAATAAATGAGTTGAGACAAGTGCGAGGGGGGCCCGATGTTACGAACAATTTCTTCCTGACATCGGGAAACGAGCGCACGCGCGAGACATTCAGCTCTTTCACTGCCAGTGGCTGACAGGCCCGTCCTGGCTCGGCAGCAGGAGGCCTCTTAAAAAGATTCAATGTCGGCATCAACGTGAAAGTCGTTGTGTCATTATCTTAAATCTTAACTATCCGGCAGGATGGAAGTGTGAGAGACAACCGTATCTGTCAGGGGGTCGGAAGGAGGTGTTTTATTCTCTGTGTACAGTGAGTGCCCCCTCTCACATGCTGAGATTAGCAGTCCCAATCGAGGAAGTCACTCCGTAAGGGTCATTCTACAGCCTGTCTTTGATTTACTGCCACTTTTAATATTCTGTCATAGTTAAAATTTTTATTGGCCTCTTTTATGATCGTATCCTTATGTCCCATGCTTATGAACTTTTCTATGCAAATCACTCACTAGAATCAAAAATGGAGTGGGGTGCTCTTTGTTTTCAGGCGGCTGAGGCATCAGGAAAGTTGGAGGCCTTCTTTTATCCATGCATGTTGCATTTTCGCAACACAAAGTGACTCTCTTCAGAGAGTGTGTGTCTGTCTCTGTGCGTAGGTGTGTGTAGGCCACAGAGTGAAATGGGAACAGATGTGCAGACAAAGCAACTGGAGAATCATTCTCAGATTTTAGGAATTTAAAATGATGTCAACTTGCTGCCAAAAAAGTTTCTGCAAATGGAGCTAGTCTGAGATCCTCCAGTTATAGTAATCTTGTATAAGATCACAATGGCACACAGATGTTTGTCAACGCTATTTTTGAAACAAGATGTTTTATATTTACTGTCACGAAGTGGTGTGGTGGAGGTGAGGCAAAACGCTGGAGACCCAGGTAGCAGTGAAGATGTTGGATTTAATTAAGAATATGAGGCAACAAACAGTCCACAATACCAGGCAGCACTGCTGAGCGGAAGCTTAGGCTCATCACAGGTAGCAACTGGCTTTCGACGGGACGACTGACAGCAACAGAACGACATTAGACGAGGAACACAGGACACAGGTGGGACTAAATACACAGAGGGTAATCAAGGGAACAAGACACACCTGGGATCAATCGAGGGGAGACAGGACAACACGGAGAGCACAGAGACACCGAACTAGAAATAAATACACAGAAAAACACCGAGAACTCGAAAATAAACACTAAAAAACACAGAACCTGACATGTTCAGAAAGAGAAACAACTATTTTATTAAAATGGCAACAGATGCCACCGTCTTGCAAACAAAAGTAAATCAAGAGATTTCATAAT